>PVLD010005280.1:38155-114206 GCA_004027595.1 Dinomys branickii | reverse complement strand
TTTCCCACGTCTCGCCCCGGCAGCCTGGTCCGCCCTACCACATCTCCCCCGGCATCTCAGAGAAATACGCCCAGTTTAAACTTCCCAGCCGAGGTTCCGGCATTCACGCTCACCAAGTCTGTCTCGAGCTGGTGGTGTTTATTAAGGAGGTTCGCTCCCTTGCTGCTCACCCGGTCGCCATCTTCCCCGGATCTCCCACTTTGTTCATTTTTGAAATGGTCTTTTGGGTTGAATTGTAAGAGTTTTTAAATATTATGCATATTACTCCCTTACATACTCATGAGTATTTTTCCCATTCTGTAGATTCACTCTGTTGGCTGTGCTCTTTGCTGAATATCGTTACTCCTGTACGCTAAGGCACACATGTGAGTCTATACCTTTCTATTCTACATAGACGCAGGACAGATTCTTAGCATGGAATGATTAGTTTAGCTTCCAAAGTTGTAACACTTTAGACCCTTAAAAACTGTACAACCATTTTCCCATCCTATTTCCTTTGCCAGCACATAGAAGAGGTATACTCTTAAAATTGACATCCGCATTAGTAAGGATATTTTTAAACATACCCACTCTGTTCTATATAGTAAGAGTCTATCACATCATGGTTCACTTTTAAACAAATTTGAGTCAAATCATGTTCCTCTGAATTTAATGCAGTATATATTAGATAACAATACACAACTTAGAAGTTCTGCTGTAGCCCTAGGGTAAAAGCTGTTAAGTATACTTTATTTTCATTAAAAGCTCTATAATTTTTTTGACTTCAAGTGATTTCCTTTAATGAATGGTACCATTTTATAAATTAAGTAAACAAATTGGCTCCAATTAATAGTTAGAGAAATAGGAGACGCCAGTATGATTCAGTGTGTGCCAAGGATGCAATTTCACCAGGCAGACTTCTTCCCTCTGTTAACAACACTCTGCCACCATGCACAGGCCCAGAGAGGCCAGGCTGACTGCAGGAATGACGAGAGATGCCGTCTCATCAGTGTGGTGGGAACTATGTCATTGGAATTGAGAAAATGACTTTGTTCAAGAGGATATTTCCTTTGTAGTTATATTTTAAAATAGTAATAATTAAAGAAAGATTATCATGATTTTAGATCTTGAGGCCAAAGGGAAGCAGTTCGGGGTTCTTCCCCTGGATTTTGCCATCTGTGTAAAGGTGTACACTGACGTGGAAGAGGTGGACGGAGCCGTTGTGTTTATAGTCCCTCTTCTTTCCCTGCTGGACCTTTCTGATGCCCTGCACTTACTTGTCCTGTATGATTCTGTGGTGAAATGTAAATGTCTTACTGTCCTAAGTCTCTCTATTGCGGTTTATTAAAAACTAGAAAAGTTTAGCCTGCTGCTTCCTTATGGCTTTTCTACATTATTGGCTCCATTTGCTTGTAAAATATGTTTTCAATTACACTTAAAACATTTGAATCAAACTGCTTTGGGAAAGTCAAGAGGTGTTGTTTTTCTTGCCCACGTCGCATACATTCTGGTTTATCGGGAATTTAAGGTACAATACACTGATGTCAAATGGCCAGTGAGAGAATGGAGTCTTGGGAAGAAGGTGAAGGGTTATAATCTTAAGATATACATAATGGAAGAGCAACAGAAATCAAGTGTTTATTCTGGATCCATTGTAAGCATGAAAGATTTTGGGCATGACCATAAATGACAAAAGTATATGTAAAACTCAAAGGAACAAATGAGACCACTTGGAATATGGGATCGAAATAGGAAGTGCTGGTTTGAAGAGAACCTCTTTTCCTCACACAGAACTTCCTAGATGCTTTCATCAGTCAGCCTTATCTAATTATTTTTCTTTGACAATCATGCACAATTGGAGATGGCTTTAAAACCACAGCTTCAGTGGGACCAAAGGGGAGGTTTTTGTTTTCCTCAGAGGAGCCATCACTTATGATGACTTAATAGTTATTATTAGCAGTTTGTCCAGGTCCTGGACAAGAGATTATTGTTTTATTGAATGCCAATTAAATGTTCATCTGTCCAGGCAAAATTCACAGAGGGATTATACTGGGCCATACTCCAAAGAGGAAAAAGGAGACTGCAGTGAGAAATTAAGTGGAGGTGGTGACTAAAGTACTGAAAACACCCGCTACCCCCGCATACAGATGACCCTTATGGGAACATCCAAGGGCCAGCCATGAGTCAGCTATGCCTCAGTTCATCAGAGACGAAGCAGGCAGAGGTGCTTACTAGGACCGAGTCTGCCGGACCCCATGTGGAGCAATGCAGGGCTCACTGTGGAGCTCGTCCTCACTAGGGAGAGCTCGCTGCTCGTCACCCTGAGCCCCTGACTTACCCGCTATTGCCAGTGTTCCCACTCCTGGCCTTAGGAGCTTCAGGTACACACAGTTCCTGGAACGTTGGTCCCAGACGCGGATTCCTGGCCGCAGCCTCTGAGATTCAGATTCAGTAGGGCTAGTTGGGGACGTGCCATTACAGTGACGGTAGTCCTAGATCCACAATTCAAACTCTCTGGGAACTTCCAGGATGAGAATGAGAGGGACTGGCTGGGTGTTTGGTCATTATTTTTGACTAAAACATGACTAAGGGCCTGTATGAGAGCTTCTTCCCTATCTTACACTGTTGCTTGCTAAAGACTTCTTTGAAGAGACTTTTGATCATTCACGCTTTTCTAAACACCTGAATCTACTGTTTTGTCTCTGGTATTTATGCTTTTCTTATTTCTATTGGTTTACCTTTATTTATTCTTTCATCTAGCCAGGCTGAGACTTACACTTGGTTTCAGGCTCTGTGCTGGAGATACACTGGTAAGACAAACGAAATTCAAGCCGTAATGGAATTTATAGGCCAGAAAGGGAGAAAGTCAGATAACTAAACAGCAACACTGAGAACGTTAGATGCCACTGAGGGGTGCAGGCAATGTGAGAACACATAGCAGGAGCACCTCATCTCACCCAGAGGGTTGAAGAAGGCTTCTGGGATTGGTAAGGATTTGGGGAGGGGAGGAGAACAGTGCTCCAAGCAGAAAGGCGGAGCAGTGGGAATGAAAACCCTAGAAGAGCTACGGCACCTTTGAAAAGAACTGGTTGTCACAAAGAATGAAATTGATAACAGAAGGTGATGTGACAAGAATGGGGATGTGAGGATGGGCAGGCCTGGTGACGAAAGGCCTTGTCAACCCTCAGGCACACTTGGGTCTAACTGAGTAGGAAGAAATGTCTTTGGAAGGTTTGATACAGGGATGAGCTGCAATAGAGTGCAAATAATTGAGAGTAAAGTGTCCGAAGGACAGCAGGGTGAAGGTGCCCAGAGAATAGGAGAGGGGGTAACTTATGGGCGAAACAGTTTTTACTGTGACATGAAGGACAGCACGGCCTGAGGACAGGATGCAAGTGTAGTAGTACACTGAAGGTGTCTCTTCTTCCCAGGAGAAGAGTGAACACGACCTCTAGATGTTCTTTAGAGCATTTTGGTAGTGAGATTTGATGCTGACACAAACTTCTCAATCGAGTGATATGCAGCTAGAGAATGATCCTCGCCGTTTAGAAATGCTCCACGTACTGTGACCTTAGATGGTTGCTCTCTTTAATTATTAAAGCAAATAGCAGGAAACAACAGTTAAACATTAACAAACCAAAAGCTTCTACTAAGTGAACCAGTGTACCTGAGGACCCTTTGTATACTACAGTTACATGACCCTTAGATTGTGCTAAACTTTACAAAAGCAGGATCTCAGGAAACCAAAGGCACGGCCGTGACTGGCCTTGGGTGTGATAACCAACTTTTTAAAAAGTCTCTTTTTTATTTTAAAGAGAAAAAAACCAATAACAAATTAACAACAAAGACAAAAACAAAGCAACACAAAAACAAAAATGATACAGAATTTAGAAAATTAACAATGGCTGCTATATTACATATTGTTATCTTCAACAAAGTTGCTCAGATTACCAGATGTAAGAATGCAAGATTGATCAAACCATTAAAGGGGATAAAAAGTAATTTTAAAACATTGAAACGATACAGAGTGTCACTAAACAAGGTGGTTGGAACTCAAAGTCTCTTAGCACTCAAAGTCTCTTAATGAAGACTCAGCTCCTCTTCAACTTGCTGAAGCACAGAGAAATTTTCCTCCCAAAGAATGAAGCCAGTTTTTGTAGCAGAAAGCTATGCCATTTCTGTTTGCCCTAAAAGCAAGTTCAAGCTGAGAAACTGTTTTAAGGCTCGAGTGAGAAGGATAAAAACAAAAACTAAAACAACAAAAAAACCCTCAAGATTTCCTTGAAAAGTAAAGTTCAGTCATTTCGTTTTCAGAAAGTTCAGGCAATAGAAGAAGTCTTCCACTGGGACTGCATGCCCAAGCAGCTTTTCTCCTGAATGCACAACACTGGACAGACTTGGAATGCACTGTCCTTTTTGCTGAAGACATTTTTCCACCTCGGGCCTCCCAAAACCTGGAGTTCAAAGCTTCACTGCTACTTCTTATGCAGAAGCAAACTGACCACAGCACTATTAGAAAAAGACGCGAGTCAGCGTGCTTGGCGCTTCCTTCTCTGCTGTGTTCTTGGGAAAGAAAGACTGCGAGGAAACGGGCAGGCGGAGGAGGGGACTTCCTTCGCATCTTTGCCTTGAAAGGCGTTTGTTACTAGAAAATCACAGCCCCAAACAGGCTGCTGTTAGGGTTTGTTTTAAGAATTTCTAAGTTCTGAAATAGGAATAAAGCCCACCGTACTCTTTGGAGACCAGCCTTTGTTTTTCTCATTATACAAATAGATCAAGGAGTCAGGGAGGTAATTTCTCCGGTCTCAGCTTTGTTAGGTAGAAAGAAAGGTTTGGAGTTCAGGTAACCACTTTGATCATGCTTTTATTGGAAGCTGACAAACAAAAGTTAATAATCTGTTAGACTCCGTGTTAAAGAGATAAGGTTTTCTAGTCTGACAGTAATTCTAGTTCATATAATTTAAATGTATATGTGTGTGCCTCTGTGTGTGTGTATGTGTATATATTAAAATGATCTCAACATTCCAGATTCTTTAGGGGGTGAGATGTTTCCAATACTGAAAAGTCTCCAAACAGCTAACATTTTACATTTAAGGGCAAGACTTATTCTTGCTTTGATACATTTAAAATACATAATTTCTGCTTAAAGGATGGTTCCAACTATGTCAAAAAGTTTATAAAAGCTGTGATTCAGCGATTTCATTAGGAATTTTCTAAGGTTGTATAACTAATTGTCTCCAAAATGCATGCTATCATATGTTAAAATTCCTATGCTTTTAAACCTCTTTTTCTCTTCAATTACCTTTAGGCTCTGTACTTCTATTTCTTCCTGCTGTCAGTGCCCTGACCTGTGGAAGCACCTTCCCTCATCTGGTTATGTGCTTCAAGTCTGCTCTATTCATAGAACTCTAAAAAAACCCATGTTTTTTAGAATGATTTATAAAGCAAAGGCAGATAGGCTTCAAGTGGGGACGCCAGGAGTTTATGAGCATTTTAATGACCCATATCTTTTTATCTCTGAGCAACTTTGACTTACTTTTTTCCTCATTTGTGTATCATAGAGTTGAAATGTTCAAGAATTAGAATTCTGAAAATGAAATGTTACCTTTAGTAAATTTCATCTATAAAACCCAACTTGAAATAATGTAATTTTTCTCCAGTGATCTAGTATTCATATAAGAAAACATTTATTGAATGCTAAATGCCTGGCTCTATCTTAGGACCTAAAAATCTCTGTGTTTCAGAGTTATCCTTGAGATCAGCAGTATCTATGGTACCTTCCTGCCAGAAAACTGAAGATCTCAAATTTGGTAGAAAGATTATCAAAGGCAGTTTACTGTTTTGTACCTTTTTATGTATGCATCATGAATGTCTGAAAAGGCATGTATTTGACAGCCTGAGAAGAGCCTTCTGTGTTCTGAAAGCTCACTGGCCCCAAGGAAGGCTCAGACAGTTTGACTAATAAGAAAAACAACAACAGCAACCAAACAACATGAAAAGTGGCCTTCCCTTTGAAGAAAAGGAAGAGAAGGCAGTCTCACGTTTCCTGTGCACTTAGGCCCCATGTGACTTTACTGGTTTCCATGCCTTTCAGCCAGAAACCACAGGTGCAGGTAAAACAAATTTTAATGGTGACTGCATGCAACTCAGCATCTGATTGGTTCCCAATTACTATGCGTTGAAGGAGTAAATGAATTGGAATCTTAAACAAAACTGGGGTAATGGAACTTGAAGGACAAGGTCTTTTTTTCTTTGTTTTTATGAACTAAAATGACTTCTACTTCAGCTTGCAATTTTTTTATTCTAACAATGGGCCTCTTAAAGCAATCTTCTGGAGTGAGCTTGGATTGGAAGAGTTTTTGACAATCAAGGCACAAGGGTAAAAATGTTAAGTGCTGGTAAGCCGAAAAAGGGAATTCTTATACGGTAGGGTTCCAGTGTGCTGGCATTACAGGTTGTAGGGAGTATATATGTGATTTGAGAAGGTAGGTTGTTGCATCAAAATACAGAAGCCAGGATGTATTTGGGATCCTGCAGCTTTAACAGGAGTGGTGTAGAACACACAACCACAAAAAACTAGAAACCTAGGGGATGAGCTATGATTTTACACACCTTGGACAGCCATCTTTTTCCTGACAATGTCACAGCTACACACACACACACACACACACACACACACATAGACACACAAACAATGCACAGGTGTATATGCACATACTTAATAAGCATTGACATGGTGAAGGGAGATGCTCTTGAACTGGGAAGAAACTACAAAACCATGAAAATTCCTTTCTTGAGGGCCCAGCAGGATGACTGAAGTGTTACCTTTAAGTCTAAGCAAACAAAGAACAACGAAACAAAAAGCCAGCCATATCCAAGCAAAACAAAACCAAAAGAAAAAAACCCCAAAGGCAAGAAACACCTATCAGTCTATGCACGTCCCATACTACCAACATGACCAGCTTGTAGCAGGACCCTGGAGTGGGAGTCTAGAGCTCACTGATAAGCTACAAGATAAAGAATCTTTAATGCTCTTATTTACAATATATAGAAGCTTACACTCTTCCAAGTGTCTTCTATGAATTCAGTAGCTGGTCATCATTGTTAAATAACTTTCTTATATGCTGTCTTACTTAACTTTTATGATGATCCCAAGTTGTAGACTTATTTTGTGCAACACAAAGGAAACAAGACTTGCCCAGCGTGGCTGCACTGTTTCGCGGTGGAAGTAGGATTTATCTCAGGATTTCTTCAGATAATTCACTGCTTTTTACACATACACTGTAGTGGCTTCCCATAGGGAATTTAAATTGCTTTCTACATGACAGGAACAAATTTGCTGAAAGGGCGATCATGACAGTAATCCCACTTATAACAGCCACCGCTCCACATACCCAGGAATGAATTCAACTAAAGAAGTTGAAAAACTGTATAATGAAAGTTACAAAGTACTGGTGAAAAAAATTGAAGAAGAAAGGAAAAGACCTAAAACTCCCCTTGTTCACGGATTGGAAGGACTAATATTGTTAAAATGTCATACTACCCAAAGTAGTGCATTTTCCTGAAAAGCTCCTCAGTAAGGAACTTGTTTTTCTTTGCAAGTCATTCTGCTTTACTTTGTCACATTTTTTTTATGCTACCAGCTACTCTGAATTATTTCTGGATATGATATATTTTTTTTCTTTTTTAAAGTAAGCACATTTTATATTTTCCTTTATTTATTTATTTATTTATTCTTTTTTTTTTTTGCGGTACTGGGGATCGAACTCAGGACCCTGCGCTTGCTAGGCAAGCACTTATTCCACTGAGCTATATCCCCAGCCTCTGGATATGATATTGTCAAGCCTTTGCCTGGGCTGCAGAAGGAAGGGGCTTCAGGGGTGGCACAGTCAATGATCATGTTCCGTCTTAACAGTAACTCTTTTAATGGTGTGGAACAATTTACTTAATCTTGTTAAGCTTTCTCCCCCTAGATAAAGTTCTTTTCTACCAAAATCAAATGAAGGGATGTGCATAAAACATACATCCTAAACTGTAAGTCTCTCTTCAAATGTTAGTTATTATTATCTGTACTATTTATAGATTATGTGCATATTTAAAAGTTTCCTAATTAAGATCTTGACTTACACTCTGTGGCTGCTGTAGTGACAACGCGTTTCATAAATTCTCTTTCCTAAACAGAAGATACCAAACATCTTCAGTATACTTGCTTTGAGGAAAGTGAATCACAGATTCTTTCTTTAGCCACTGGCTTGTGTCTACAGATGAAAATTTTATGTATATGTATTCAAATGTGACTTAAACACATGGTGATTCTTTTATCGCTAAACATAAAAAATGCACAAGTTAAATGCTATTGCTGTCTTTACCATTGTCTCTAAAGCTTGCCTGCTCTACGATTTGTAAACATTTTACAAGGCAGGGGAATATACATACCTATAATTATTTCTTGATGTGTCTTGCTCAGCCTAGCGCATAAATTCTTTTATTTTATTATTTCAGAGAAAGTTTTCATTGAAGATTTTTCCAGCCTTTCCAAATAAACTTAGTTCTGAATGGAAAAGATACAGCTGATTGCTTTGCTTCTCAAGTGGCTCCTTTGCCCTGGTCCTGCTCTTTGCTGAGTCACAAGGAAGGCATGTGGTGTGGCTAAGCTCTGAAATCATTAAACATTTCTGTAAACTGTTGCTATTAGAGACCCACTGAGGTTTATTTTTTGAGGGCTTTTTAATAAGTCAGAATCTAATCTGCATAGAGACCACTTGATCACTTTGTTCTCAGCTTTTCCAGGCACAGGATTTTATTGCATGGTTGGTCTATTGGCATAATGACTCCTGAAGAGTCATGGGTAAGCCAGAAAGTGCCAGGGGCACATCATTGTCAAATTCCAAAGACATGCTACCTCTCCTGACCTGCTGGCGGAGGGCTGGCCTCCCTCACTGTGCTTCAGGTTTTTCACTGGCAAATACACAGACAGAAACAAAAATGCTCTGGGAAAATCTTTGGCGAGGAACTGCTTCAGAAAGTAGTGAGGTTTCAGAGGAGAAAGAAAGCAAAGATTTGTTAGCTGAATTCGTTTTGCCCATCCAGGGCATTGCCTCTCTGCAGAAGTGCTCATATTGAAGACCGAGGCCACTGCATGTCTCAGTAGGTACGTAAACCACGGCCTCCCCTCAGATGGAAAAGGGGGGGCAATGCCTAACGGAGCTTGCCTGTTCAGGGGCACAAATCACTCCTAACCTTGCTGTGTCTGTGTAATGATGAAGGGTCCAAGTAGCGATATGATGCAAGTCTGAGGGATTTCAAGCTATTCAAATTATGAAAAAATAAAGCAAATATTATTTGAACAATATTGTTAAAGTTACGGGTGTGGGGGCAAGATGTCTTTAAAGGTAACATCACAGAGGCAAACCCGGTAGTCAAGCAATGTATTGAACACAACATTTAATAAATACTACTGCAGTCATCACACACTGGATATACAATAAAGCACTGATTTCTTCAGTCATACATATTCTCACCAAGGAAAACAAGCCATCGAATATGAACAGTTTACTTGTAATTTTAAATAATTTAAATAAAATAAAATTTAGTGTTTCAGTTGCAGTGGCCACACTATAGGCAGTTTCCATCAAGTCTAGAAATACTTTGATTATATGAAGGTTGCAAGAATGGACTTAGATTAAATTATGCCTTCTTAGAACAATCTATGAAAACAGAAAAAAGCATATTTAGAACATTATCTTTCATCACTCATCTCACATTACTTCCTCATTCTTATTTTTCTGTTTTTTACATTTATTATGCTCTTATCATGTGCCAAAATTGAAGGTTTAGAGATCAACAAAACCTGAATCCTTCTGTAAGGATCCGAATACATAACTAGATGAAAAGGATCATGGCAAAGCTGTGGACAGAATACTAGGGAGCGTGGAGGTGGTGGTGTGCAAGAGCAGATGGGGAAGGCTGCTGAAGGCATGTCTTCACAGAGGAAAAGAGATAACCTGAATCTTGGAAGGATGCAAATTAATCCAATAGATTAAGCAGGGGAATATTACACTCAGAAAGGGAAGCTCAAGTACAAAAGCAAAAACCAAATAAAGGTTTGGCAGATGTGACCACAGCACAAGAACTTTGGTTTCCTCCTTGGTTTCTGGCACAGCATAAAGGAAGGGCTCGGGCTGTATGTATGGCTGCATACACTAACCACAGGCTGAGCAGACGTAGACATTTGTCTAGGTGATTCACATGGCTTGGGGGAATCATTTACTTTGTCATGTCTTTCACCATCTGGCTCTGGATTATAGTAAAAGTAGCCCCAGAGAGAAGGATCCAGGGAGTCAGATTCAAGTTTGTCGGTCTCTCATATAATTAGGGGAATTTCTACTGCCTTAAGAGTAACACTGTATTGCCACTTTCCATACCAGATTCATGACAAGCAGCTTGTGGTCACTTGGAGTCCATGGAGAAAACAGAACTATAAAATTCCCCTAGGGAGAAACAATACCTTTTTTTCCTTTTGCACTTTCCTGTCTGAAGTGGTGTTTTAGTCGCTTCTTGTCTCATTGCTGAGACAAAATTCCCAATGGGCAAAGTTAGGAGAGGGAAGGCTTACTCTACAATTTGTAGGTTAGTCTGTCATTGGCTGGCTCGAAGGCAGGGTGGCCTGCCAGAGGGGCGACTGGTCATGGTGGCTGAAGATACCAAAAGCAACAATAGGGGAGGGGAGAGCAAACCTCCTTCCCTCCTTTATGTTGTACAAAGCTACCCGCCCTAGACCATGAATCATTCACAAACTCTAGATTCAGCTCCTCCAAAAGGCCCAAGCCCCATGACCACAGGAAGCTTTGGGGGAACTTCTAGACACCAACCATAGCATGATGCCATGCTTTCAGGAAAAAAGCAACAGAAATTAAAATCATAGTATTAAACAGGAAATGGGGTCAGTCAGCAGTGTGTAGGAACAGAGCCACTGAAATTCTCTCACTTTATGAATCAATGGCATCATCCCAGGCAGTTGATGTTTCACCCTTTGATGATGGGAGAGACAGCAGGAGAGGGTCACAGGGACAGAGGAAGACGGTGGGCTCTGGAGCTTCCTCACTGTGGGGATCTAGGCCGGCTTTCTGACTTACAGAGCTTCAGTTTTTGTCATGGTTAAATTGGAAATAGTTAACAGTAAGTGATATATTATCACTATAAATGATGAATTTGAGTTTCTGTGTTCTCTCTTAGCTGACTATAAATCAGTTATTTCTTAAGGAGAGAGTGCTGAATTCTGTCACTTTTAAAATACTGGCTTCTCCTGTACTTTGTGAATGGGAAAGAAAATTCCAAAAGGAAGGCCTTAAAAGATATAGTGAATTTATGGGCTGGCAGTTCTGAGTCTCACAGATAAGATCAGTAATTCCAGATGTAAAGTTAGACTGAATATCAGTATGTTTCTGCTACAGACAGCAGCTCCCTTGATAGTGAGAATGTCAATGTCTAAAGAAAATCTCTGGCTAGTGATTCTGGTTAATTTATGACAGTAAGACAAAGCGGAATTGTCAATCAGAAACTGATGAGATAGTTCACAGAATTAGCTAAGCTTCTTGTTTATTGAATTTATTGCTCATTGTTGGCCACTGCTGCATTTATAACAAGATACTCAGAAAATGAGGAAGAGGAAAGGGAGAGACACTTTTGGTCTGTCTAAAGTTCGGAAGATTTGGGGGAGAGGGTTAGGAATGGAGGTTGGAGATGAGAAAGGGGGGGGCGGGAAGGAAGAGGAGAATTCCGGCCTTCCATTATTACTACTATTCCGGGCAAGCCCTCGCTGGATTTGGTTCTCATTCTGTGGTTGGTTTTGTTGTTGTTGTTGTTATTCTGTGGTACGTCAAAGCACGTGTCCCGCACTGACACTGAGTATGTGTTACGTACTGAGCTGCGACACGGCATCACACCCTCAGACATTTTGAGTAATGAAGTAGGACGTGATTCCCAACTGTTCTCAAGCTGTTCTGTACACTAGCAATTCCATCAAGTGTTAATATAAACACGTGACGATTCCAGGTAATACTGTTTTGAAATGCAAAGTGTTGAAGAAGGAGGAATGCAGAGATTTTACATAATGTAATAGCAGCTATTAAAAAATCATATTTCTCTAATTGAAGTAGAATTTTTAGATCAAAAAATCTTTTCAGTGTGAGAAAACTTTCTTTGGCTGGTGTCAAAATAGGGTTTAGTAAACATGTAGTTCTTTAAACCATAATTTAATTTTTGATTCTTTTACTCTTTCCTCATATTCTTGACCTTATGTGCCCTTTTAAGACATGTGGGATTATCCTCTGTATTCTAAGAAACAAGAGTGTTCTTGCTACATCTTGGACGTTTATTTGCCCACTTGAAATTTTATCCCATTTGACTATGTCTGCATAAATACTATAAGCCATTCCCAGGTGTTGTGTGTATAATCCATTTACCATACCGAATAAATAACTAACACCGAATACTTAAATATCATTCTGTAAAGTACCTGGCAAGACCCCACAGGCCTCTACATGATATAAAGTGGTTATTTGAAAATTGGTATTCTCTTTTAAGGTAAATAATCACAGAGATGACTAGTAGCTTGCCCGAGGACCCGCAGATATTCAAGGTGTTTTTGAAATTAAAATGCTGAAGATTTCTTGGAATGATGAATTCCTGAGCCTCATGCATACCAACTCCATAGCTTCATCACTGTTCACATCAGATATAGCCTCTGAGAGAGGACTGTTGCAAATGTCAAAATTTTTACAAAGTAAGCAGTTTTTCTCTAGTGTGCCAAGGATTTTTTTTATGATCCTAATTGATCTCTATCCCCCAAAGGGATCTGAATTGTGCAAGTGTCTCAAGTCTTAACAAGTCATCCCCACACAGCTGCGCAATGGAAATCTTCAACAGAAAGGTATTCACTTCGGTCTAGGCAAGGCTCTGGCTTTGCCCTGGAGTGACCTAGTTCCCGAAGAGTGGGCTCTGGGCCCTCTTGGTTGGTAAACTTCTCTGGCCCGTTCCTACTGTTTCCGTCATCCCAGCTCTCACCCTCCTACCCTGCCTACAGAGAGGGTCTCGTCACGGCAGACCCTCTGCCTTCTCTGGGCTTGTCTCTCACTGACCCTCAGCTGCCGGAATCTGTCTGTTACTGAACTGAGCATTTAGACTTGGTCTTGGCTGGTGGTGGCCTTGGAAAGCACATTTTCTGAGACTGCTTTGGTTTCCTTCCCATAACCCTTTACGAGCCCAGACCCGGCTGGCATTGCAGAGATGTGGGTGATTTACTCTTGGAGGCTTAAATTAGGATTTTCTTTAAAAAAGAAAGCGAACAATGTAGCACAGGTTGTGATAGGTCCATATTGTGCATTTCATCAGAAAAATGCAAATCTAAAAGCCCCCCCACCCGGCACCAGGTCCCCTTTTTATTCTGGAACACTCCACCCCTTAGCTGCCTGCACTGGTGCACAGCCTCTCTCCCATGCATCTGAGCATCTGTGGGTTGCAATAAACTGGGAGCTGGAAGGGAGATTAGACTTCTCATTTTTCAGGTAGGAGTTGCGGATCCAAGAGCATATTTTGCTGCGGATCCCTTTCTTCTCCCGTTCTTCCAACTTCGGCAGTCTCGACTACCTCGTTACAAAGTCCTAGGTCCACCTAGTGTCTACCTTCACGTACTTCTTGGCCTTACTTTGCGCCTGTCTTCTTGAAAGACAGCTTGTTTGGGTTGATTGCTTGGACGAACGCCGTGACTACTGAACCGAATGGGCATTTACTGTGTAGAAATCTTTACATTCATCCTTTTCAATTTATGAACCAAGTTTAGATTTATTGTTAAGACTGCGCATAGTATGATATTTGGAGGCCTATTTTAAATGGGATGAGGGCTGGCAAAATGTGTCCCCTCTGCCCATTCACATGCTCTTCAGCCAGTTCTTAAAAGTCTTATTGAATGAGAGCCAGCTGTGGCTTCATCCCTCTGCTGCCAAGTGGCAAAAGTCCTCAACTTTAGTTGCCCTAGTACATGAAGTCTAGATTATGGGGGCCATCGGCCCAAACTGCCAGAAAAATAGCTGTTCTATCTACTAACAGGAGGGACAGGAGATACTCCCCAGTGGGCTGGATGCATGCTGTCCAGAGAAGCCAGCGACTGGTGCCTGCACCAGGCTATTCACTCAGGGGCTGAGGAGCAGCACAGGAGGGGAGAACCTTCAGTCTCTGCACATCAAGGATTCAGTGCATAAATGCGCTGCGTGGTAAAACATCAGGGTGAGCTCAAGAGAGGCGCTCCTCAAGAAAGACTTGAAGAATGTGCTCAGTGATGCTGAAACTCAACCGTAGACTTTGTAAATTTTAACATACAATAAATCACCTTGAGAAACATAATTACTCTTTTCAGGCACGCTTTAGATGCTTCTTAAAAGTGAAGAAGCATCTGGGGTAACATCTGTCCACTCATTCAGGGTAAATTGTTTCCAGAAATGGTACAAGAATATTCTTTTCTACCATCAGCACTATAGACTGGAGTAACTTTATGTGTTCACGTAATTGTGTTGTTATCTCAGCAGAGAACATTTTGATGTCCTAACATCCATAAAGTTATTATACTGGGTCAGAGCCAAGTCTAAAATGAGGTCAAATGAGGTTCTATTCCCAGTTGAAATCTAGTAAAGGGTAAATAGAATTGTTTAAATAGATGTAATACTTATAAATCTTTCACCAGTGTGGTCCAGCTCTCAACTGGTGCTTTTCTTAAAGGATGCTGACACGTCTCCCACATGGAAGGTCTGACTTCAGAGAGTCATAAAATATTCCTTTTCCAGCCCTTCAAATTTCTCTGCAGCCTTTCTCCCTTCTGCCTCAGAGACGTGGACTCTCAAAGCTTCACTGTCCCATTTCCGTGCTCGTGGCTCCTTGACTGTCCCTGCCTTTCATCACCACACCTCACGCCCGCATCCTGCAGTCAGTGTGCTTAACATTTTCCATGATTTCTCATGATGTGCATCTGCCTTTTCTTTTTTAAAAGACTTGGGAAGGAACAAGGTGATTAAATGGGCAACACGTTGTCTGCTAGGTGAGAGGCAAGGAAGGTTAGACTGTGAACCTTCACAGATTAATGTATTTGTTCTGTCATATAACGCTTGGAACTAGATCTTATGTGCGTTGTAAGAAGAGTATAATTTCTAGACATCAGACAAAGGTCGTAAAGACTAGTAAGACCGTGTGCGCAGGAAAGTGCCTAACCATCGTGGAGGTGAAGCACATTCTCTTACATTTCCTAAAGCAAGAGGGAATCTTAAACACGGCACATCTGAGATTTGAACCTGTTTGAGTCCCGTTCTAGAATGGTAAAAACACATAAGGTCCCTGTGATAGTAATGTTCAGTGACTTTACTCTTCATAAGGGTTTGCATTACTGTTTCTGAGACATTCAAAGGTTCAAACCTCTACCCAGCCATGCTTTCTGAGAACCCTCTATAGTAAGTTCACCAAGAGTGCTCAGCATAGTCAGAGACACCTTAGATTCACATTGTGTGAGGAGACACAATTATTATTAATAAATATTTAAATATTTATTTAAGATGGCTCTGGCCTTCATTGTATGATGCCGATCTGGTGACCCTGGAAGAGATATCAACCTGTCTAACCATTTCTATCTGTAAAATGAACTTTCTTGAAAATTGGCTTCAAAGTATCTTCCAGAATTTATATTTTGGATTCTCTAAATTCTTTTTAATCTTCAAGAAGTTAGAATAGGTATTAGATCAATAAAAGTGCTTAGAAACCTCATCTCAGAATTTACCAGAGTCGAGGAGCAATTGTAAATGACCTTCCTTCTGAGCATGTGAATTAAGGCTTAGAAAAAATGTGAAAGGATTTTATTTGATCAAGTGAAAATTTATACCCTATGAAGAGAAGTATAAAGAGATCTTGGGTAATGAGAAAGCCCCAAGTATGAGTGATACTCGAAAACCTTGATCTGTAAGAACTGAAGAGATTTCTTCTACTGAAGAAACGAAGGCAGTGGCACAGAGGCCCTGGCTGCATCTGCAGACCCTGAAAAGGTTGTGTGAAGAAGGGCGTGGTTCTGTTTCCCAGGAAGGAAGTGAGCCCCAGGAAGAGAAAGGGCAGGGAAGATGAATCATTAGATATGTTTTAATACTTTACCTAATCTGCTTCTGCTTTTGCTCTTGAATTTCATGTTGAGAAATCAGCTTTTTATTATTTTAGGTGATTGCAATTAGTTTTGAGAAATATTCTTGTTTTATCGCCTCCAGCCTATTCAGATGTAATTTTAGCGCTGTCATGAATTTGAGTGCGCAGCGCCCCCCCAACGCACACATTCCAATCTTGTGTGACTCCCTCCTTGCAATTTGCTCGAGGAAAAACTATAAAGGTCCCTGCTGGCTCCCCCAAGCCGTGGTCACTGAAGCCGTCACAGTGGGGTCTGTGACTGTGGGCTTCTCCGTTGCTGCTGAAGTGAGGTTGACTTTTGCTCCCACCACTCACTCTTTATCTCTGTAGACAGGGGCTGTTGCTATGATTTAATACTTACAGGAAATAAGCTGCTGTTTTTTTTTTTTTTTTTTTTTTTTTTGGCAGTACTGGGGATTGAACTCAGGACCCTGCTCCTCCTAGGCAGGTGCTTATTCCACTGAGCTATATCCCCAGCCCTAAGCTGCTGTTAATGCCTGCTAGGTCACCGGAAGTTCTTCTTCATTATGTTCTTAGCATTCAGTAACAACTGTGGACAAGTCCTTGACAGAACTTTTTTCGTTTTTTTTTAATTCCTAGGTGCTTTGGTAGTGAGAGGGCCTTTCTACCCAGAGCTAAAGAGCAAGATTCTCCAAATGCCAAGGGGGTCCTCAAGCCTCTACCCTTTTCCTTTCCTCTCCGTCTGTTATCAGTAGAACAATCCCCCTCTCTCTTTCCCTTTCTCTCAAAAACTGCTCTTCAGTCTCAAGGTCTGTACTTCCCTCTCTTGTGTGTATGTGTGTTTACGGGGCTGGCTGAAGAGCGGGAGGCCAGGGCTGAAGGACACCTGGGCACAGACTGCAAATCACGGCTGAGAGTTCTGCTAGTCGCACTACCAACATAGGTGTCTGGAGAAGGGAAAGCGAATTGCTGCTTCTAACCTGCAAATAATCACCCGGCATTTTACCCTGCAGGAGAATTAGGGGGGATCACGTTGGTGTGACTCGCCCATTAAGTAAAAATATGTTTTGAGGGTTTTATACCCATAACTGGCAAGTCCTGTGTTTCTTAATATGGAGCAGATCTGACACCATTTTGGTCTTTAAGACTAAGCTGTTCTCTTCCGTTAGAGGAGGATTAAGGAGAAAGGTGTGATAGAGATGGACCTTAAATTACTAGTGACAGACCCTTATTTGAAAATAAATGAAATAAAATAGATGTAAATAAATGAATTAAAAAGGAAATGAAGAACCAAGAACAGACACGGAGTTTTGCTATTCTCCATCCTTTCAGATTCCACATAAATGAGGGTCACAAGAGGTTGTTCTGTAACAGAGACCCTGATCTCTCTTTTCTGAAACATTTCGGTGTCCCCCAGCTTCCTTCTCATTTCTTTATTCACTCATTTCTCTTATCTCGTCTCTGATTATTTTAAGTGGAAATCAAGTAACATATGCTTTCTGATCATACAGAAATATCATTTTATAATCTTAGCAATAGCAGAACATCTGAAATGTGCCTTTTCCTAGGTACAGTGGGCCATCAGAATCGGCAGGGTCCTCTCTGCATCTCTAATGAAAGTGGAGGCGACTGGTCTTCTCTGTTTGGAAAAAGGTTAGGGAATCATTCAAAGCCTGCTGCTGTGATTTTGGGTAAGTGACCATGAATGTGAGCCGGAGTCAACTATACAATGGCAAAAAAGGAAAGACTTGTGCTATGTTCTGCAGTCTGTATATAAGGGGCAGTGTTGGGGGGCAACTACATGAAAGCTCATCTCTGGTTTTCTAAAAGCTTGAGAGGGAAAATGCTGTCGTGCCTTATCTGAGCTCTGTGGGAAGAATTGTGTGGCCACAGCTCTTGGGAGTGAATTTGAGCATGAGCAATCACAGTTGAGCTCACCTAGGTGTTTGGGGCTTAAGTCTGATGGCACATACGGAGGGCAGTTTCTTTTCAGTGGGTCATAGCTTACCAGTTTATAACTGCCAGTCATAGCAGAAGCTACCCTTAGAGGACAATTTTCATCCCCCAAATTTAGGAATATGACCCCCTCAAAAAGATAGAAAAGCTAAAACGTAACTTTTTGCAAGGATGTCTATGAACGAGGCAGTGCATTTGTGTCCTTGTGATGTTGGGCAGGGGTCAGTCACTACCATAAAGGGAAAATTAAGGCGGACACCCCACACACATGGTCTAGCCTTGTCCCACCCCTGTGCACTTATCAAGGCTGATTAACCGCGTGTACCAGACATGAAACAAGCAGTGTGACTGTGGCTGAATATGAAAGTCATGTTCACAGGCTCAGGTCACATGTTACCTCGGCCAACAGCAATTTTATATCATTTTCTTAAAGGAAACCACACTCTGCAATAATTTTACCTATGAAGAAAAATTTAAGGAGACAGAAAGCTTTACATAGAATTTGTTCATTTGAATGATAGTATTGAGTTCTTTCCATCCCAAGTTGTCCCAAGACAACTTTAAAATGTCTTTGATATTTCTTTTGATTAGGTGAAAGATAAGAAGAAATAGTTTGAAAGACCCTCAGTTAAATTTCTGATGATTCTAGTTCCTTTAATAACAGAAGTTTTTACAGATTTGTTTTCTTTTTGCTTATGAAACAACGTAAGCCAGTAAACAAAAGAAGACAAAGTGAATCGTCTGTCTTACTTTAAGAACCTTAAGGGCTGAAATAGTGGTTTGGTTTCCTGACTGGCAGCCTCGGCTTGCCTTCGTTACGCTGGCTTGTGCAATTCCTCAGAGGAAACATTTGAGGAGTTTTTTTTCTCCCACATGACAGGAGTTTCATCCCACACAACCCACAGGTCTTCACAGCAAACTTCGTGGACCAGGAGTCCCGTTTGACAGAGGAGCCGCGGGGCATGTCTGTCCTCTCACAGGTGCACAGTGCTTACTCTACCTCAAAGGAGAGCAGCTCGACTCTTCCAGGAGGGTAGTTTAGAATCAGACAGCTCTGTGAGAGCCAGCTGCCACTCACTGGGGAGGACTCAAACTCCCAAAGTCCTACTAGCCGATCTTGCTTTACAACAGGGGGGTATTGTATAATCTGAACTATATTTTTGTCTTACTGTGAAACATTGAAATGCTTTATGTTTAGGTGTGTGTATAGAAATTCATGAAGTTCTTTTATACACTGATTCCAACACAATTCTCATTTTTAGGACACAGTGAAAAGGTAGCTTTGTGAGGGCTTATCCTGCCTCAGCTTGTAAATTTTTGTTCTTTCCTATTGACCAGCCACCTGATTATTGCCCCTGTGGAAAGGGTGCCCATTCACATCATTTTTTCCAAGCACTTAAACCTGGAAAGATATTTTTTAAAGGTCTCACAGAAGCTGTCTTGGGGGTTTGGAAAACAGTGCAAAATTGTTAGCAGACCTTTTGACGGTGCTATTTTTAGCAAGCCAATTGTGTTCTTTTGAAGTATATTTTTCACAATGGGACAAAGATTTCCTTACCCCTACTGATATGTGAACTATGTACAATGAAAACCTTATTAGAACAACTCAAACAGATACATTTTAACTTCAGCAACCGTGACAAGAGGGGAAACAATGATTTAAAAAGAGAAAGGTTTTTGTAATATTTTATGCTTCTGTTTCTGCCGAGAAGCAGTTTTTATTTCACTGTTTAAACAGAAGTTTGTTTTCATCCCGGTTGCTAGTTAAGTAACTAGCAGCTGACTGGGCATCCATAAGAATCCGCTGTAACCAAGCAGTACAGATGTGACTTTTTCCTCCCAGCACCCCCGGCAGATCAGCTGCCCGCAGAAGAGTTATCTTACCTTGGGCTCCTAAGGTCAAGGAGACAGGCTCGCGGGCTCCCACGGAGAGGACCGGGGACGCGCTCTGATCCCGGCTGGTAACATGCGCTTGTCTTTTATGGGCAGGTGGGAGGAGCTGCTCCTCATCGTAGGTGGGCAGGGAAAGAGCTGAGGGCTGCAGCCCCGGGAGGAGCTGGCCACTTCTCCGGGAGGGGCGGAGAGGGCAGAGCTGGGAGGCTGCAGAGGGGGGAGAGAGAAGGGTGTGTGTGGGGGTGGGAGAGAGAGGAGGGAGGAGAGGAGGGAGGGAGAGGAGGGAGGGAAAGGAGGAGAGAAAAAAGGAAGGAAGGAAAAGAGGACAGAAAACAACAGAAAGCGAGCAGAGACAGACGCGGAGAGATGCAGGCTGTGAAGGAAATGGGAACGGGACCCCGCCCCGGTTCTCAGCGGCTCACGGGGTCGGTGACTGCTGTTACTCAACGTGTTCTCTGTGATTTGATCAGCAGTGTAACGGTTCGGGAGTGCTGGGAGGTTATAAAACGGGTCAAGGAAGAGAAAGCTGGGCGTCCTAGGGGACGCGACCTGCAGGCAGGGCACCCGGCAGCTGCAAGCCCGAAGCCGCCCGCTCCGCCGGCTGCAGCCCCTGCGCCCCCGCCCGCGGGGAAGGGCAGTCCGCCGCTCGCCCCGGCAGGCGGAGTGACCAGGCTGCCCTTGCGCGGCTGCAGTGCAGCTCCAGGGCCACTCTGAGCCCTGCGCGGGCGGTAAGGTGCATGGCCCAGGCTGGCCAGCAGAAACAGCAACGTCGAAATCGCCCTTCCCTCCAACCTCTCTTATGTAACAGGATTTCAGGGCTTTCTGCCTTCTGGTTATTTTCGGTATTTTAAAAAGCTCTCCTTCCTGACAACTGGAAAACGTCTTGGTGCCACAGCTCTTTGCCCGCGTGTCTTAAGCGTTAAGCGAGGATTCAGCAGACAAGTGCTAAAGGACCAGGCTGAAATTATTAAGAAATGCACTCAGAGAAAGAAAAACAAGCTCCTTTCGACGCTGAGCAGTGACTCACTTCCCAGCCCAAGCTCGGTTTTTGCCACCAAAGGAATCAAAGTGTTTTTCAAAGAGACAGCTTCAGACTCGTGTCGGGCACGAAGGAGAGGCACGGAGCAGGAGGGTGGGTGGCCAAGAGGACAAGGGCTAGCGTTTCCTAGGTGCACGGACACGGAAACCTGATCAGTGTTCGCCACTGAATTCGGAAGGATGATTGGTCTGGGGCAGATTTTTTTCTTTTTAAGTTAAAGGAATCGCAAAGGGATTAAGCAAGTGGTTGCCAAGGCTGCAGCGCAGTGCCCAGGCTGCTGCGTGGAACACCTACCTTGGTCTCGGGTTAGGTCCTCGTGATTGGGTGATGTCAGGCTCCAACAGAAAGAAAAATGGTGGTTAAGAGCTGGTTTTCTCAAAATACTTCTGACATTTTGGGCCCGATAGTTAATTCTTTGTTGTGGGGACCTCTCCCACGTGTTCTAAACTGCGGAGCAACGTCCCCGCCTCTACACATGCTAGTATTAGCACTGCTCGACCTGCACCGCGTGCCCCTCCAGCTGTGAAAATAAAAAATGTTTCCGACAGCCAAACGGCCTTGAAGGGCAAAATCCCCTCCGCTCTTTAAGAGTAATTGACAGGAAGGGATCTAGGGAAGGTCCACAATTATAAAATGAAGGATCTATGAATAAAGCGCTCACTAGTGCCGTTAGGAAGACAACGATATCACTGCCACCACGTGCGCTGCGTTTGCTTTGGACTCGGCTCTTACGGACACGCTAGCTCTGCCCGCCTTCGGAGCCCAAAGCCACAGTCGATTCCTTTGTAACTAAGCTCTCACTCAACTGGATACACCGGGAAGTCAAAGTAGACGCCCATGGGCCAGGGTTTTGAAGGAAGATTAAAGATACATGAAATAAAAGCTTTAAGTTTTTATCATAAATACAAATTTGACATTAAAACAGTTATTAAAACTTATTCACTATGATTTATGACATTGCTTATTTTCGTTTTTAAGTTTCTGTACACTACCCAACTTATATTCAGTAATCCTTTTGCTACAACAAGTTATAAACGGTGGTTGACTAGTCAGAAGAACACAAGTGCTCGATAAATATGTGTAGTCTGATGAATAAATAACACTAATGAGCACTGACACGTAGGAAGTGGCCAGTATTGCTTATTTAATGAATAAGAGAATTAATGAATATATAGAAAGAAACATTAACTTTTCTGTCTGCTTGCTATCTGCGTTTACTCTCTCCTTATCCTGTATTGCTCAGTTTTCCTCTGCGTAGCCAAATCCATTAGGGGACATCTAGGAAATGAAGAACTCTTGTTACAGGACCTAGAGATATGACTACATTATCTGTCTGGGGGCTGAACCCTGAAATCCATTGTGACTTTACACCCGGGTGCCACTTGTGGGACTTTTCAGGTTAGCACAGTAATGTATTCTGAGCAAAGGAAGCAGGACTCAGGTGGAAGAGGGTCTGGGTAAGAAAGCATATTGGTAAATGTACTCATCAGATTACAGCACATCATGCCTTCAGTCCTCATTTAATGCCTCCCGAACATTCCAGTTCCATTACATAGTTGTGAAAAGTAGAAAAAGAAAGGCCAAAACAGACAAGCGTTTTAGAAGAGTGGGCCACTGACAGCACAGGCTGCTTTTCTTTCCCTCCCTCCCCCTTTACTCCCTTGTTTCAAACCTGAATCTCCAGCCAACTTAACGAAAGCAGTCTTCTCATTTTGTTTGGATGGTGCAAACGATTAGTTCATTGCTCTGGTTCACACTTGTCTGAATCTGATGCAGTAGCAGAACTGGACAACAGGTTGGGAATCCCGGAACGTGATCTCTGCGCTGACTCTTAGCGTGCCCTTCTTAGAATCACTCTAAAGGTGACTGAGGGTTGAAATGACCTAGTTTGGTGGAAAGAAAGGAATCCAATGACAACATACTAGATTCTCTGAACTTTCCGTTGTGTGCCTGTAATAATAGCTATGAACAATTAACTTCGTTTCAAGTCCTTTGGAAACATAAACCTTTTCTGAGGGGCTGGCCTTTTATATAGAGTTAATCAATTATCAAGTATTTATTAAGAATGGAGACAGACAGCGTGGGGTATTTAAAGCAGAAGAAAGAATGGAGATTTGTTTCCATGGAGGAAAAAAACTCATGAAATCCTATTAGTTGAGTAGTACAGAGACTTCGGGGGGGAGGCAGCATTTGAGCTGCGCCGCGGAGAGTAGCATCACGGTATGTGATGGACAGTGCTTCACTACAGACAAGGGAGGGAGTATGCACAGCTGGGGAAGGCACAGAAGTATTCAGAAGATGGTGAATTAGCCGGCGTGGTCAAGAGAAGGAGCCCATGTAGTAGAACAGGGAAGCTATAAAGTAGGAAAAGAGAGATGAGACAGTTTGTGGAAGACCTTAACACAGAGCAGCTGTGTTCTAGGCGAGAACCAGGGATTGAAGTCCCTTGCACAGTAGGATGACAGGAGGAAAGTGACATCAAGATTTCATTTTCCTATGAATATAGGTTTCTATCCTAGCTTGCAGATTAGTGCTTGCTTGCTTGTCTTGAGACAGCACACTCAGAGAAAAGGAGATGTGTTCTTTAGACTTGGAGTCCCAGGCAAGGTAGCAGAAGCGATGGTTGATCTAGCTGTTTCCCTATGTTGTGCTGAGTGATTGCATAAATAGATAGGAAGGTTGGACACCCCTTGCGTGTGACTAGGGTCAGAAATGGGATTAATGTGAGGGCTGGTGTCTATGCTGTGTGTCAGAGGAGCTGGCCTTTTCTTCACCTGCTATAGCCTTAAGGTTATTCTCAGATAATGTCTGATGCATGAGACCCTTGAGATTCATGAGTTGGAAAGTGGTGTAACCTGGTTTTAAAAGTTGCACGTTGACATCTATGTTCTTGTATCACTAGCTTTCAATTCTTTGTATGTGCTACCCTCTGAAAATTTCAAGCTTCAATTCTTCCTGCCACTTTTAAGTGCTTCTAAATGTAAATGAGTATGACTTTGGTCTAAGCAAGAACCAGGGTAGGTGTGTTCCCTTGAAGCAAATCTGATGATTTGAATTACAGTATAGATACATTTGCTTTGTACCTATTAAATGATCCATGAGTCAGTCAGCCAACACTTGTACTATACATCAACAAATATGACCATGGCCTGTAAAGTTCTTAAAATTCACAGCTTTTTTAGGGCATTTGAAATAGGGTTTTGTTTACAAAAACTGAAAATGCACAGAGGAAAACACACCTCTCATGCATTCCAAGGACCATTGGACTTTGTGCGTCACTGTTTTCCTCTTGGCCAGGATGGAGAGTTGACTGATGGGTTATCCCACAGATGACTGCTGCTTTGTAAAGAGTGCTAGATGGAAAGTCAGGAAATCTGGGGTGTAGTCCCAGCTCTGCTGCCACTTACTGCACATGAGAAGTTGGGACAGATGTTGTCCTTTTTAGGCTCAGTGTCCATACTTGTAAAATAAGAAAACACACTGATACTTTCTTAAATTCTTTCACTTTTCAGAAGTGGTGTCTCACTAGCTGCATGCCCACACAGTCAACTCAGTATTCAATGATATACACGATCCGCTTTAGGCATGGAAGTAAGAGCTCACAATAGATGAATCCTTTGTTTACTATAAAGCAACACACTAACACTAAAGGCCATCTGCATTCAGGATGCAGAACCCTAAAGGGTAGGTGAGCTTTTACCACATAACTGTAGCCGTTGCCTTTCTGGGTTTCATGACGCTGCGAGTCTCCCAGACTCAGCTGCTAACCTTTTGTCTCACTTCCTCTGCATCAAATAGTAGTGGATTCTCCCTTGACCCAGGTGCGTGGTTTCTGAATATTCTCTTCATGTGCCAGGTGAACACTTGATGTGAGCAAATTGGTTCATCAACTAAGGGCTTCTGTAAATGGTTCCTTTTCCCCAGTGCCACTCACTTTTTATTTATTTAATTTGGAAATTACTTTTTTTTGCTATTGTTTAAGTTATTTTACCTCTTTTCTCAACTATTGGACATTTGTTAAAGATGCTGAACCATTTCCTGGCTCTCATCTTCCTCACAGTCACCTGCTGGAGTGACTCCACAGCTGCGCACCTGGTTAATGAGTCTGCTCATATGGGGGGATGGCTGGCCACAGGGTGAGACTGCAACTCTCCTCTATGCACATGGTCAGACCTCAATCTCACAAAACTGTTGGCTGTAAGTCACAAATTTGGTCCCAGTAGATTTTACACAAGAAGCCTGTGTCACTCTGTCTGATTTTCATCTTATTTTTCTTCTCGTCTAATTTTCTGCACATTAATGGAGTTTTTAGTTTAAATGACCATTTATGCATTTTGCATATTTTCTGAAATTTCATTTTTGATAAGGCATTTTATTCTAGATTTATTAGTGAAAATTTCAGATATATTTTTGGGTTGCACTTGGCCAGGTGGTAATAGCAGAACATTGTTCCATACACGAGAGGCATGGCTTTGATCCCCACTTTCTCTCTGAGTAGAGCAGGAGGCTTTCTTAATGTCTTGGGTGCATTTCCCAAGATAATACATATTTATATTTGCATAAATGATTATTAGCTGTGCTTTTACTCTGCTATTTTATCTTTACTTCTATTTTCTAGATTATAAAGTTCTCAAATCAAGGCGGCAAAATGACTTGCACACCTTGAAAGCTGGGAATTCTTTGTGGCTCAAAGCACTAACACAGCGCTTGGCACACTGAAATACATTTGTTGACTTGTTTCCATTTTGAATTAGTGTGGGCTTCTCAGCTTTAAAACCCATTATTATATCTTTCTGGGAGTACTTTTTGTGACTAAAGTATTATAGATGTTTATAAAAAATGGTAGGTGGACCTGCCCTCTTAGTGCAGTAGGCAGCGCATCAGTCTCATAATCTGAAAAAATGGTAGGTGGGGGGCCAGGGATATAGCTCAGTGGCACAGCACCTACCTGGCAAGTGCAAGGTCCTGAGTTCAATTCCTGGTACCAAAAATAAAATCTAAAAAGATGGTAAGTTGTAAAGTTTTGGGACATCATTTTTAGAACCCAGTTATGGTCCTTAATTTTTTAAGAGGATGTCAGAATTAGTGGTTTTGCAAATAAGAACATCACACTGTGTTAATATAGGTGAGGGTCGGAGTCTCATGAGGACCATGAGTTAAGCTACCTCAGTGCACATTTAATTGAGATGAGCTTCTAACTCCCTGCTCCTTTCGAGTAATAACGGTGCTGTGCAGGACTCTAGCGCCGTGAAATACTGACAGGTGTAATGGAGAAAAAAGTTTAATACCATTCATGCTCTCAGAATTCTGCATTATTAAATTTAAACAGATTTATTTATAGTAGGACTATAGCTAATGTCCTTTTCCAACTCCTGAAAAGTGGATATTCTAGTTAGCTTTTTCTATGGTTATTTGGCTAAAAAACTAACTCCATACTCTGACCATTTTCTAAGAAACTCTCCATAGAATGATTGCTCTGCAGGCCCTAAATTGGGAATCCCTGCCAAAAAATTTCCACAAATACCAACATTACCACTCCCTCTTAAATATAGATAGTGATTCAGGCCTTTTAGAGCATTTCCATGTGCATTATCTCATTTCACTTTCATTAACTACGATTAGTGGAGAGCGTGTACTATTTTTCAACTTTGTAGATGAAAGACAGTTACATTATTTCAGTAGTTGCTGCCTTAGTGTGTCAGAGAATTACTGAGTTCCACACAGGTAAAAAGAACAGATCCACAGCTGGAGAATCTTTATAATTACAAAGAGTAGAGTTTTCTCCGTTTTGTGTTTTGCAAACAAAATCTCCATCATTTTAGACCTGTCCTATGTAGAGGGAGAAATATTTTAACTCAGGAATGGTTTACCTCAGGATCAATATGCCAAGGCATTTACCTGGTAAAATGGCTCAGCTCCGTGTTTGATCATAAGGGGATGAAGGACAGGGAGTCCTTATTGCAAAACACTTTATACAGATTTGTTAGAAATTCTAATATAGGGAACTCTTTAGGGGGTCATCATGAAACTTCCCTCTATTCCTGATTTGTATACAGAAAGGAAGTACAGTAATACTCTGGTCCACAGACACCTCTGTTCACAAAGAGTTCAGTTCTCAAACAAAAGCATTCGGCAAAATTTTGTTTCAGTTCACAAGCTCTGCAGTGGGCGACAGCGTGACTGCAGCCATCTCCCCTATGCAAAAAGAGACACAGCGGCCGCATCTCCCCAAGTTGTAAAACCATTAAGTTCATAAACCAAGGCACCACTGTGCGTGGTATCAAAGAGTCATTTCATGCTGTTCCTGAGTGGTACAGATTTATACAGTCATTAAACACAGAAATGAAAATTCCCCCAGTAAGAGTGTGAGTAATAGAATTACAATTTTCACTTTAATTAGTGACCTTTAAACAGTTCCAGACACTAAACAGTTATAAATGCATTATAGTGGCTGTGCTGACACTAGGAAGAAGCAGTACACTGTGGTTGGATGCTGAAGTGTCAAACAAGCTTGGTACTCTGACATGGTACAGCTCTTTTCTATCCTGCCGTGGGAGAATCAGGGTCAACTTGGCTGGGGTACTCATCTAATAGTGAGCGCCAGGAAGTGGGCCACAAGGTGTTCCTCTGATACTGAGCTGTTCGGGAGTCAAGAGATATAGTTGAGGAACCAGGATGTCACTTTATTTGTTAGGGAAATAAGAGTGTTAGTATCTGTCTTTTTGCCAATCCATCTTCAGCGCCCTCAACAGTGCCTTTATCACAGAGTCATGCTTGATAAAAATCTACAGAAAATAGGGATAAATGAATGAAATGATAGAGGTGTCAAGTGTGATAGGGACAAACGGTGGAAATCAGAATGCGGCCGTAAGAGAGAAGTCATTAAAAGCGAAGAGATAAAAATCTCATCATTTTATGAGTGTGGTTGTATTAAAAATGATGTAGTAGTTGCAAACAGAACCAGAAGAGAAGCAAGAATGTGCAGTGTAGAATCCAGCTACCCTTGTTAAATAGTAGACAGTGGATTCAGATATACACTGCCACGATGGCATGTCGTAGGTATTGTACACCAGCGTATTCTTGTTAAGTTTTCCATAGT
Organism: Dinomys branickii; assembly: GCA_004027595.1. Lineage (NCBI taxonomy): Eukaryota > Metazoa > Chordata > Mammalia > Rodentia > Dinomyidae > Dinomys > Dinomys branickii. The sequence goes on along the minus strand of PVLD010005280.1, from coordinate 86,070 downwards.
ATGGAATGAGTTCTTGACCATGCTGTATAAAATGGCCTACAGTGTAAATCTTTTCAGGTATGGGCAGTGAAGTAGAGAGACCCAATAGAGATTTCAAATTTGCTTTCATTTCCTCTCTAGATAGACACACAGTGAACATGCATGTGTTGGGTGACGGAGAGACAGTATAAATTTTAAATATGACCAAAGACAGTTTGCACTAATGTGACAGTCAACATGCAGATCTGGAGAACTGATAATCTGAGTGGCAAGCCAAACTGATTCTTTCTGGTCCTTATTTGTCACTGCTAATCAGCTCAAGATTAAGCTTCAAGAAGCAGAGAGTTTGAGACTTGTGTCATCCTCACCAGCTTTCACATTTCATTAGTAGCGGTTAAAGCTCCGGTTTCTATTTTGCCGTGGGTCTGATCCAAGCAAATTCAATGTATGGAAGTTTACTCATGATTTACATTTTAGTTTAAAGCATATTTGTAATAGAAAATCAATGGCTTGGTTTTCCAGAAATGAGAATAGGAATGTCTGGTTGATCACGGGGCTGACTGTGCACACACTTCGCTTGTCACCATCTGATTGAGTCAATTTCCACAGAAGAACTGCCAGGCTGCTTGGCATGGACAGCTGCATCCCTGCGCAGGCCAGTGCACTAGCAAACTCTGTCCACTTTACTCCTCTGTGCTCTGTGACCATTGGGTGGAGTTACTCAGTGATGCAAATAAGCCACAGAGACCTAGACAAAAAGTGCTTTGGGCTGGGGAATAATGTCAGTTTCATTTTAAATGTGTTTGTTACTTCCATATGTGTTTTTGTTTATGCTTTGGACTACAGCCATTGCCACCATTATATAAAAGCCAGAAAGAAATTTAATCGGTTGTTGCTTGTAGGGGTCGTGATTATTTTACTTTTTAGTTTTTACTATAGGTTGCTAAGTCAGTTGGCATAGATGAACCCTTTCGCCATCAAAAGCATAACCTCTAAAATATTGTTTCATGATGAAAACTTGGTCTTATCTATTTAGATTCTTTTACAGATAAAAGTTCATTAAAACGATCCTACTTGTACAATTACAAATGCTCCTTTCTTTTGTGTTAAAAAAATATGCCTATGTTTTGGTTTTCTGAAAAAAATCTAGCAAATATTTTCTAAGCAGATGATTAATATGATTTCTTACATTTCTTTAGCTTACATCTATTTTGCAGCATATTTACTCCCTCATCTTTATAACATAAATTAAGTTCTGAAAAACAATGACATTTTAAGAGCATAATTAGAAAGACATTTCACGCAATCTTCTCTCATATTTTTAAAAACGCTTAGCTTTGTATCTCTCCTAATTGCTTTATTGGCTTTTGAAGTTTTTTAAGAATATGCCTCCTCTGCCTTTCTGTGTCCTGACTGTGATCAGACCCAGCTTGTTTAGTTGACAACTCACTAATCCACTTATTTCCTGCATATACTAATGCAAAAGGGTAATAATCTCAGAGCATTTTGTGGACAACGTCTATTTGCAGTACTCCACTCCCTGTCACGGTGAGGTTCAGGTCTTCTCATTTAGGCCCCTGGGTCTGCCATTTAGAGGCCTACAAGAGCTGTTGTACCTGGCCTGGCCTTCCAGAGTTCCAAATACATTTGAGTGGAGATATTCTCCTGTCCTTGGTACCTTGAATGTATGCCTTGTTTTTAATACTTGACTATACTGGTAGGAAAAGTATGGTCCCCAAGAATGGCCATGTCCTCATCCTGGGTCTTGTGAATATGCTTCCTTATGGGGCAAAAGATATTTTGCAGATGTGATTGAATTATGGATCTTCTAATAGAGAGACTAACTAAATGGATATCATCTAATCACCATGAATCCTTAAACATGAGGCACATTTCCTAGCCATTGTCAGAGCAAGAGATTTGATAATGAAGGTCAGAGAGACGCTGCCTTTTTCACTTTGAAGATGGAAAAAGGGCTTACCGAGCTGAATAATTTAGACAGCCTCTATTAGTTGGAAAAGTCAAAGTGACAAGTCACTCCCTAGAGACTCTAGAAGGGCAACAGCCCAGCTGATATCTTAAACTTAGCCAGTGAGACTTATGCCAGACTGGCAATTTATGAATATGTAAGATAATAAACTTACGTTGTCTTAACCTACTAAGTGCTGGTTTGCTGCAGCAGTTGTGGAAAACTAAAACAACTTCTCACCAAGCCAGATGCTTTGGCACTTCTGTGATTGGCTTTTGGCATCTTCTGCCCTGTCCCTTTATTTTGACCCTGTTGTCTATATTCACTCTCATCTGTTGGACCTCAAAATGGGAACATCACTAGTACCTTAGTTTCTGATACTGAGCATTCTAGTGCCTTTAATTTCTTTATTGCTGAACTTTTCTGGGATCAACAATCCGAACTGTTTTTCCAATCTGTAGTATTTTTCTCCTTCAATGTATCTTCTCTATTGTCTGGACTTCAGGAATTTTTATTAACTGATCCCAAAACATGTATTTGAACTTTCACTTCTTCATCAAGGGGGTTCCAGTTAAATCGCACCTCTAAACACTTCCACATACAACTTATACTTCAGCCAGTAAAGGAGGCCTAGTTTATGCTGCAGAAACAAAAGCTACCTCAAAATTTGTGGTTTAGGAAATATCCACAAAGATTAGTGGATGTTCCTGATGGAGCAGTTACCATCTCAGTAGTCAATGATCACTGTGCAAGGGCCAGGAGACATATACGTGAGATTAGCAATTGTGCTTGACCGACAAGTAACACTTTTCTTTGGATTCTCAACCTCTTATTCCATAGCTGCATCCAAGGGCACTCTGGAGTATAATTAGGTCGTTACATGAAAGCAGCCTTTCCTACTCGGGAATAACTTCCCATCAACACATCTTTCCACAGGTATATGCTGCTGTTTAAAAGAGGTGTGTTGGTGAGCATCTTGCATGCAATGATAAACTGATCCATCTTAAGGTGTCCTCATCTGATCTCTCCAGTAGATGGTGAGCATTTGGGGAGGAAGAACAAGTCTGTTCACCGAGTCACCACAAGTCCTGCAAGCACCTCTTACCGAATGCAAAGTTCAGTGCTTTGGGATCTCTAAGCTTGGTCTAGATTTCTGGCAGGAACTCATGGTCCACAGTAAATAGGCGGGGAAGCTATAGGTGAACACCGGTTTCCTTCAAGGCCCCCTCCTGGCCCACTATAGGGACCAGTAGTCCATTTCACTCTGTACCAGGTTCTACAGAGTCATTTAAAAAATTGCTCTGTAAATACAAGTAATCCTGCTGACTGTTTTATGCATATTTCTTTTTTGTTGAGATATAATCTATATAACATCAACTAATGCTTTCAAATATGCAATTCATTGATTTTAGTATATTCACAAAGTTTTGAAACCAGCTAATTCCATAACGTTCCATAATATTTCATGATCTTCTCCCCACAGAAGTGAATCCCATACTCATTAGCAACCTCTCCTTCGCCCTTCTCTAGTTCTGCAAGAAGTAATCTACTTTCAGTCTTCATGGATTTGTGTGTCCTGGGCATTCCATGTAAATGGAATCATATGTTTTTTTTTTTTTCAAATTTGACTTCTTTCACTTAGCATGTTTTCAGATTTCATTTACATTGCTGAATGTATCAGTACTTCCTATGTTTTTCTTGCCAAGTAACTTTCCACTATATGAATATGACATTTTTTTAATCCATTCATCAGTAGATGGACATTTGAGTTGTTTAGCTTTTGTATGCTATGAATAATGACACTTTGAAGATTTATGCACAGTGCATGGATGGGTATAGTCATGGAGTGGAATTTATTATTTTTTATTTTATAGAAACGAAGTAAAACAAAATTTCATAATAACCTGCATTTCCCCCCTTTCCCTTCCTTCCTTTCCCTTTTCCCCATCCTAGTTTCTTTTTCTTTTTGAACAATTTCTTCCCATTTCACAATATCTATTGTATGATTCACACTTATTTACTCTTTCAGTTTCTCATACCATGGAGACACTATGATATTTACACAAGTGAGTTAGATTTATTTCACTTATCAGTATGATCTCAAGTTGCATCCATTCACCTCTAAAAGCCTCGAGTTTATCTTTCTTTATAGATGAGTAATAATCCATTGTGCAAAAACACCACATCCTTTTTATCCATTCTTTGTTGATGAGCATTGGGTTATTTCTAAGATTTAGCTATTACAAATTTAGCTATAAACATGGGTGAACATATATCACTATGGTATAATGTTTTCAGTTTTTCTGGAAAAATACCCAGAGAGGAATAGCTGGGTTAGAAGGGACCTCCAACCCTAGTTTTTTGAGGAATATTTACACTGGTATCCACAGAGGTTTTACCAGTCTACACTCCCACCAACAGTAGAGAAGGGTTCCTTTTTCCCCACAGCCCCATCGCATTTGTTTTTAGTTGATTTCTTGATGACAACTGTCCTTTCAGGGTGAGATGGAATTTCAGTGTTATTTTAATTTACGTTTCTCAAATGACCAGAGATGTTCAATATTTTTTCATGTATTTATTTGCCATTTGTATTTCTTCATCTGAGAAATGTGTTTTCATCTCAGATGCTCATTTTTGGATTGAGTCCTTGAATTTTGGGGGCCTGATTTTTTTTTAAATTCTTTACATATTCTAGATAGAAGTCCCTTGTCTAAGAGACAGTTAGCTACTTACTTTCTCTGCCAGTAGATTTAGTGTTTTTGTTTTAATATTTAAATCTTTGAATAATTTTGACTTTAGTGCGTAGTGATAGACATGGGTCTAGGTTTAGTTTTTGGCATATAGAAAGCCAGTTCTTCTAGCACCACTTAATAAAGTAGCTACTTTCTTCCAGTGAACATGTTTGGCCCCTTTGTCAAGGATAAAGTAGTTGAGTGTGTTTGTAGTACTGTCTGCATCTTCTAATCTGTTTCACTGATCCTCCGGTCTGTTTTGTTTTTACCAGTACTATGTTGATTTTATCACAGTAGCTTGTAACAGAATCCAAATCAGGGATTGTGGTGCCTCCTGCCTTGCCTTTTTGCCCGGAGTTGCTTTTGCTATTCTAGGTCTCTTCTGTTTCCAGTGAATTTTAGGAATATTTTCTCTAGTTCTGTGAGGTGTGCTAATGGTATTGTGATGGGGATTGAATTAAATCTGTGTGACAGCTTTGGGAGCATGGCCATTTTCACTGAGTTGGTTATTCCTGCCCTTGAGCAAGGACACGCTTCCATTTTGATATCCTCTCTAGCTGGAGTGGGATTTCTGTGTCATACGGCACCTCCGCGTCAACCGAGGAACTGTCACACTGTTACACTGTTTCCCAGAGTGGCTTCGTCATTTACGTCCCCACAAGTAACACAAGGATGCTCCAATTTCTCAAAGTTTTTGTTGTTTGCCATATTATTATTGTAACTTTACTGTCTTTCTGGTTGCATCTCCTAACTTGCATTTCGATGGTAACTACGACAGTAAACATCTTTCCTTGTGCCATTCATGTTTTGTATAACTTTCCCCTTGCTGAAATATCTGTTCAGATCAGTTTTCTTTTGTTTTCCCCCTTAATTTAAACTTTCTTTCTTTTGTTACCACTGCTAGGCTGTCTGATTAAACCAACGGGATGTCCCAAGCGAAGTGGGCGTGCTGTCAGCTCTGCCAGCGCTTACTCTGAAAGCTAAGCGCGCCGGCATCTGCGTCTGAGGCCTAGGGCTGAGACCTGGGCGCGCCGCGCCTGGCCGCCTGTGAACCCAACATGGAGAGCTACAACTGCGGCCTCCTCATCCAGTGTAGTTAAAGTCCCTTCTCGGTTCACAGCAACATGGCGAGCGCTGCCCATTGATTAGATGCGGTGCAAGGTCCTGGAAAATACTGATGAATAAAGCTTGGTTTCTCAGCCAAGGAAAGAGAAACAAATATTGTGGAAATACCAACAAAGAGTAATTTATTCTATCCAAAGCCATCTGAAGAGACTTCAGGAAAGAAAGTCCTTGAAGGGCCCTTTGTTACAATTCTCCAAACTTAACTTATGAGTTCCTCTCATTTCAGTGTGCACAATTTACTGTCTTACATAAAGGGACATAGTATATAGCTCATTAAGGTAGGAAGTCTTGCAGTTATTTATGCTTATTGGGCTCACTATGAAGAAGTTGACTAATAAAATAGTCCCCCGCTCTTTACTCTAAGAGGTGTTAGCAGGCTTTGTTTATCTTTGTACTTCATCCCTAATATATGCTGGAGGAATGAATAATTTTAGACAGAAGGGGAAATTACAGACTACATTTTGGATACCTCAGTTGTAATCTCTCCTTTCACACTTGTACCACAATAAGAATATCCACTTTTAGCATATGTTAATCCATAATGGGAAAACTTCATCTTCCTCATGGAAAGTTGTATAATGCTTCTTGTTAGGGACATTTACCTATTCTCAAATATCTTTACACATTTGACAAACTGATTACAAATCTTCTCCTTTACTTCCAATAACTATATAATCCTTTGAAATTTAGGGTTTGAGAATCCTATATATGGAGAACACATGTGAAATCACTTGAAAGTATATATCCCTTCAGTTTATAGAAGAGCAACTGAGGGGGCTGGGGGTATAGCTCAGTGGCATAAGCGCTTGCCTGGCAAGCGCAAGGTCCTGAGTTCGATCCCCGGTACCGGAAAAAAAAAAAAAAAAAAGAAGAGCAACTGAGTGGCAGGGATGCCAAGAGGTCTTGGTAAGTATGTCCAAGTTCGTTCCCAGTATATGGTCTTTCCTTCTCCATATCCAATTGGTCTCTTAAAAATAATCAGGAAGTTAAAACAAAAGAAGTGGTATGAACGAGAACAAATCTATGACATCTTTTAAGTTATGTGTAGTAAGTTTAAATAAGCGAGGGCGTATTGTGATGTTTGATACACCCCTTGATGGGCTTCAGAGACCGGGGCACTAAGGTAGAGTTAGTAAGGAATAAGAAGCTGCAGTTGGTATTGCATAGAAAATGACAGGAGATAACAACAATGTGCTGCATATTTCAGAAGGTAGGGAAGGGATTTTGAAAGGTTAACTATAAGAAATGATACATGTTTGAGCATACATGTTCAGCCTGATTTCAGTATCACACAGCGTACACACGCATGGAAAGATTACATGGTACTCCATAAGTGTATACTTCTTTTGTGGGTTATGTAATAGTTAAAACTCAATTTAATTAAAACTTCTTCCTAAGACTAATTGTGTGAATCATCTTGAGCTGCCATTGCAAAATACCATAGATCGGGTGGCTCAAGCATAGAAATTTACCTCAGGGGGTTGTAGTCTGAGATCTGAGAGCCAGTAAGGCCAGGCTCTGATAAAGGCCGAAGGGCCGCTTTTGTTATGTTTTGCTCACACGGTGCGTGAGCGGTGAGAAGCAGAGAACAGTGATTGCATCACCGATGAATTTATTCTTCAGTTTAGCATTTTCCTTTCTCTCTGCCTGGCTCATAAGGAGTACTGGGGGTGAGACATTTTTAACAAAATATTTTGAAATAATTTCTCTTCTTTTTCTTGAGAAGCAATCTAGGAGTAACAATAAAAATGTAATATATATTACTATTCCCTAAGCAAGTTTAAATATTATTTCCAACCACCCCTCAGGGCTTCTATTTGAACTGCTAACATGGAAAAGTCTGTAAAATTTATAGCTGGAGTAAGTGAACATTAGGTCTGTTATTATTCAAAGTGCTGAAGCGGAATCCGGCTTGGGTGAGTATCTGTTTGAGATGGGACAGTGGAAATTCCGGCATCGGGTGAAAAGATAACCTTAGAGGTTACTTCCAGTTTTAAGATTTTATGGTCCTCAGGAGGCTATTAGATGGATCTGAGTTTTATCTGCTCCCTTCTATTCAATGCATTCGATGGCGGTGCTAAGAGACAATGAAAAGCCCCCAGTGCAAGTAGCAGGAAAGCGTACGGACCAAAGCCAGGTTTCTTCAAAATTCACTATGAAAACTGCGAGTTGGCTGCACTTTCAGTGATGATCAGTGAGTATTAACACACTAGCTACGAAAGGGAAGGTACTATTGCCACCTAATGAGCACATCAGAATAACAGAAACAGCTGCTCATGGCAGAGTGCTTCATATAAACAAGTTTTACAAAATCATTGTATTTTGTCTTTTTGAGACAGGGTCTCACTATGCAGTTCAGGCTGGCCTTGAGCTCACTTTGTAGCCCAGGCAGGTCTTGAACTCACAGTGATCCTCCTGCCACAGCCTCCTGAGTGCTGGGATTACAGGCGTGCGCCACCACGCCTGGCTTCGTTTATTTTATTAATTAAATGTTGTTAGTGTTTACTAGTACATGATTGCTGTATGTAATGATTACATTCGTCGTGGGGAGTTGGTACGTGCACATAACACATCGTCATTCTTCCTCTTCCCCTCTCCTTCCTTTGACACCCTTCTCCTCTCCGCTCCTCCCATCTCTGGTGGCCCCTGATTTTAAGAGAGTATCGGGAACAGTAACTGCCACCTTGGAAGCGAGTACCACAGCTTGCCATCCCAAACGTCATGTGTGCTGCTTCACAGCTGTCCAAAGTCACCGAAGGGGTCTTGTATTGGAGGAGCATTTCTGCCCCCGGGGACCTAACGTGATGCCTAGCGTGTAGAAGCCATATGGTACCTGTTGACCAAATGGATTAATGTCCATATTTGAATTTATGGGTTGCTCATTTTCTTTCTTCATCTTTATAGTATTTTTGTGTATTTGATCAGTGATACTGAGTCATAATAGATGATAAGACCTGCACATGTTTAAAGTGTACAATTTGCTAAGTGTAGAAAACACCGTAATCATGATAGTGAACAGATACTTTATTCTCCAAACTTTCCCGACCTTTGTCATCTCTTTTTCTTGTCCCTGACCACATACTTTTCCTGGAAGCAATCATTAATCTTTGCGTCACTAACAATGAGTTTACTTTCCAGAGTTTTATGTAAAAGTAATCATGTGCTCATACTCTTTCACGTATGGCCACTCTTACTTTATGTGAGATCTGTTCGTGTTTTTATTCCATTTTATGTACCAAGAGTTGATTCCTTCATTTCAAAAGGTCATTAATTATTATTTCTGAGTAATCCTCCATAGTTTTCCACGGCAGTCAGCTTTCTGCTGCTGTAACAGAATGCCCGGGAGGGACAACTAGTGAGGAGGAAAGCTTGCTTTGCGCACGTTTTTGGAGGTTTTTGTTTATGTGCTATTGGCCCCCTTGCTTTAGGTGTATCTCAAAGCAGCGCATGGTAGAAACATGGCAGAAACATACTGAGGGGCAGACTGTTCGTCTCACATAGCCGGGCTGGAGAAAGAGTAAGAAGAAGAGACCAAGGTCCCACAGTCCCCTTCAAGGGCATTCACTTGATGACTTAAAATTTCTTGATACCGCATCTCTTCAAGGATGGTAAGCTGGGACCAAGCATTTGGGTTTCGGACACACTTCAAGTCCAAAGACTAGAATATGGATATACCACAATCTGTTCATTCTTTTGCCTATTGGTGAGCTGAATTATTTCCAGTGTTTGGCTATTAGGAGTAAAACTGCTATGAGTGCTCTAGTCTAAATCTCTGTGTAGACACATACTTTCTTTCCATTGGAATAAAAACTTAGAAGTGGGATGGCTGGAGTTATTGTCTCATGTTTAAATATGACATAGTTTTAATTTTTAAAGAAATCGCCAAACCATGTTTCAAAGCTGATTGTGTCATTTTAATTGTTCACCAGTGCTCTCTGGGCATTCTCATGTCTCGGTGTCTTAGTTGCTTTCCTCTGCGGTGGAACAAACTATCTGACTCAAGGAGCAGAGGTGTGTGTTTGCTCATGTTTCTAGAAGTTTCGGTCTTTGGTGGTTGGCAGCGTGGTGGAAGGGCCTGCTCCCACCGCGATGGCAGGAGGCCCAGAGAGTGAAGGGGAGCTGAGGAGAGCGGTATCGTGTTCCCAGGGGGTCAGACCCACGTCCTATGGCAAGGGAGGTGCAGAGCCCTCGTAATCCGGTCACCTCCCAGAAGTTTTGCTTATGAACACCCAAGGCTGTGGGGCCTCTAGATACAAACCGTAACTCTCAGCATTATCACCTATACTTAATACAGCATTAATGATCTTTTGAATGATAGCTATTGTGATAGGTATGTAGTGGTATCTTAGTTTGCTTTTATCTTCAGTTATGTAATGGCTAATTATGTTAAACACCTTTTCATGTGTTCATTTGTAATTCATATACTTTTTTTTGGTTAAGGGATTGTTCAAATCTAGTTTTTAGAGTTAGCAATTTATTTCTATTTTACCCTATAGAATTCTTTTGGTATCTGCTTTATTTGCTTCACCTTGTTGGTCATATATCTATCAGTACTCTTTTCTCAAATGCTAAGCTTGTTTTAATACATTAATTATTTTCCCTTGGGCCCTTTCTCCTTGAGATTTCTGTCTTTCTTCCCTATTCTAGACTCTCATTATTCTTTAAGACTTTTGTGTAGCTGTCTTCCTGGGTTTTACCTTCATATTTCTTTTCCTGCATTAAATACCATTTGTTCTGGATCTTGTCTTTTCCTCTTTGACTGGAGTACAATCCTCTAGTGGCTTCCTAATAAAGAACAAAAGAAGGCAATTCACGTATCTGAATGACTTGTTTGGAAGGGCTATTTTGTTCATATTTACTAATCTCTGCTAGAATACCAAGTGCCAACACTTTTATTAAGGAGATAGAACAAGTTCATTATAATTATAATTATAATTATATATTTCATTAAAGTCTCACCAAATTTGTTCAGTTCCTTATTATTTTCTTAACATATTTAGCTGCTATTTCTTGGCTTACAAGTATGAGTGTGCACATTGAGTATATATCTGTGTGAGACATGCTGTAGTGACATAATGTTTAACACCCCCGAATCTACTTGGAAGTACTGGAGACCTTTGTGTCAGTTACTTGTGGATGAATCCATGCTGCACTGCAGTGTATCTGCTTGTGTGCACTTAGAGATGAAGCCAAAAGTTAGGCTTTGTATACCCTTATAACCCCATACAGTCTCTTACTGTTTAGTACATGTTAGGTGCACAACCAGGTATTGGTGTGAAACAAAATAAAACAAAACAGAAAACCTGAAATTGTATTTTAGGAAATTTCCTATTGTCACCAACCACTTGCAAATTAGTCATGGCAAATAAATATTCACTCCCGAGTCTCCAAACAAATTCTTGTTGCAAATAAAATTGAGTCGGAGATTGTAGCACTCCTGGTTTGCGTACAGGTACTCTTGGCACAGGTGGCTGGTTCACAGTTGCTCAGCTTCACTTTCCTGAGATCTGCAGTGTTTATACTCTTCCTCCCACATCTGCAGAGCTCTTTAGGGTCCATGAGAGTTGCAGGCACTTAGCACACTGGAGAGGACATGTAAGACTTGACTTTGTACTTATGTTTTTATTTTTTTTATTGCCAGAGGACAGGATTAATATGTAGGTGGTGCACAAATAATTTTACAGAGTGCACATAATCAAATGAATTTTCACTATTAGATGGTAATTTAAAAGTCACTCGTTGAACACCTGCACCCTCTCTTCCATTTTACACATAAAAGAACTTAGGCTTACTGACTTTAAATCACTTAATTAAATTTAACTAGTGGTAAATGTCATGTCAGTGCAGGTAGAATTTCAGAATCTGATGCAAAGTTCTTGAACATACCAGTTATTTTAAGAATTAGGTTCTAATGGATTTCTATTGTTCTCAGTATTTTAAAATCTCAGTTAACTGAAATATTAGAAATCAGTGTTGTGTTCTGCTGAGAATGAAGGTATCGACTTTTTAGCATTGATAATCTAACACACACCAGTAGCTGTTGCTACTTTAGTCTGACTCAGGTTATGAGGCCATTTTAATTTTTAATCAGTGAATACGGAACTATCATTTGTTGAGAATAATTAGTCAGAGATTCTCAAATTGAGCAAGCAGAATGCAAGTGATAATTTTGCATGTATGCTGGGGCATGCATTATAGACATAGACATAGACATAGACGTAGGCATAGACATAGACATAGACATAGACTGTTTTAGATCACATTCCTTAGGTAAGTTTGACTTCATGAATATTAGTTTTTCTGAAAAAAACTTCAACATGTTAAAAAAGTTTGAATCATCTGAAAGGCAAAATTAGATAGGTTTTACTAATTTAAGAACTGTTCTATATCTTAAAGGATGACTCTTGATCATGGTGGTATCCCAAAGGGTCAATAGTCTGATATTCTGTAAGACTTTATCCATACATTTTCTGTTTGTCATTATGATTCTCATTCTCAAACACTAAGAATAGATTTGACTGGATCCTTAGAAAGGTGCTAGCATTTGTATCAAGGACCACATAAGTCTTAGAAGAGCACTTATTAAATGTCTTGGGTTAAAGTCAACAAGACATAGGGTTTACATGGACTCGGGCCAGGAAACTGAGAACTGTTGTAAGACCCAAGGGTCCTGGTGGTATCACACAAAACAGTGTCAGTAGTGCAAACCAAAGCCCTATAGAGCAAGAGTGTAAAGACCTGACTCAAAAAAACTGAAGAAGTCACGCTTCTCGTACTAGAGGCAAAAGTGAACCTTTGCAAATGGTATTAAAAGAAAAGCTGTGAAACAGGGGCTGGGGTCTCTCTGTCTCTTTCCCAATACCTGGGATCTTGTCCAAGCAAAAGACGAAACATTTGGATGAAGGAGGTTTGAGGGCTCAGCAAGATGGCTCCTAATATGAGAACTATGTCTCATTTCTCCTCTAAATGTCTCTATTCTGCAGCATGTATTTAGTCCACAAATTCTTACTGAGTGAACTTGTATAGATGAAACATTCCTACATATGAATACCCTCTTCCCCGCTCCCACCTTGGGGCTCTGGACCGTACCTGAGACGTATCTGTTTAATAGTTAAATGGATTAGTTTGGAAAAAAAAATTGGATACAACTACATGCTTTACTAAGCCTAACTTACTTTATTGTCAGAATAAATTGGACACACTAGTTCTTTTACATGGCTTTGTGATTTTACCCTTACAGACATTCCGAGACATGCAGTTCTGTACTCACTGAGGTCATTGCTAACTCTATTGTGTTATAACTCCTGCACGACTGTTGACAGGGCTTTCTGTGATCTATGAAACCAGTGAGAACGTGCACAATGAAAACTCAAAACCGCTTTGTTTTTGTGGGTGTTGAGAATCAAACTCAAGACCTTGCACTTGCCAGGCAGACCCTGTACCGCTGAGCTACATCCTTGGCCCCTAAAAACTGTTTTTTTACACAATGTTGTGTGAGGACTTGAAAAAAAAAATTATCTCCCTGGTTCTCAGTTTATGGTCTGAAATATGAGACTTTTAGACTAAATCTAGAGAGTCTTTTCCAGCTCTGCTCATGATTTATATTTTGTTTCTCATATGCAGTTTTGACACATAATGGGTACTCATCCAGTAAATACTTATTGAGGGATCCTGGCACTCACAAATCAAAGTGGATTTAAAGGCAAGAGGTGGTCCTGTGGGTTAGGCAAACAAGCAGAGAGGGATGCGGGTGAGTAAAGGAACAAACTGCATCTCACTGAAGTGTAACACAGAGAAGATCTGGGCTGTGGACATTTGAGAGCACACACAACTGCTTTTGACAAGTAGAACCGCTGGCGATAAAAGCTATGTCAACACCGAGTGAGGTGGAGAATAGCAGCACCTAACTTCTTCGGAAAGGCTTATGACTGAGAAGCAAGCACGACAAGCACCCAAGTGAACCAGGATGATGTCCAGGCTACAGAGCGTTCCCAGCCGAGGTGTAAGAGGCTCCACTGGAACTGGCAGAGAAAGTATTTGCCGTCTACCTGGGTGGAGCCGGAAGAACAATGGCGGAGACTGGACCGGAGAAGTGGGCAATTCTGCAAAGAGCAGAAGGCTGACGCGGTCCTGTAATGCAGACAGACCCCTTCTACCACTTTTTGTGTCGTTTTACTGTTTCTTTCCTCAAAAGACATTTTGTACTTTTTTCTATTCTTTTTGTTGTCTCGCTACCTCTTGAAAGACTTGCAGTTTAGGCGACAACCTCTGTGCACCAGTGAAAACTTGTACTTGAACCATTAAATTGAACAATTCTTACTCAGAGGTCCTTGAGAGATCCTCACAACAGAACTGCTTTTGGGGACTTGGGAAATGACCAGTCTCTTTGATTTCCTAGGGAAGACTACCACAACAAAGTCCTCAAGGTCAAAGCTCAGTTTTACACAGAACAAGAAATTGCAAATTTTGACTTTTTGGTGGGTTCACAGAGAGGTCACCAGGACTAGTTCCTACACACATTGCCAGTAACAACAGACTTGTCCACACTGGAAAAAAAAGAAAGAAAGAAAAGGAAAAAAAAAAAACCCTCTGGTATATTGTTGCAAAGTCTCTGTGGATGAATTTTAAAACTTGCTGAAATGATTAATCAACTGGCTGTAAACTTTGATTAAGTGGATCACAGAGGAAAGAGCAGTTTAGAGTGCAACAGTCAACATACAAACTTACATTCTGTAAGGTAGGTTCACCCGCTTCTGAGAGCTTTCCAATATTAATCTCGCAGTCTTGTTGTTTTTCAAGTAGAGGCACAGTTGTCCTGGCCTCTCTGCGCACCCTTTCTGTCCCCGGATGTGATTGGATGCCCTTCTGCTCTCCCGACTCTCCATTCACTCTACTCTATTTTAGGCTTAGTCTCAACGAACTTTGGAAATCAGGTCTAAGGTGCATAAACAGACTGTCTGCAAAGCTCATAATTTTTCTAAAAGCCCAGGTCATCATGACTAAACATGGGACTTTTTTTGAGCTAACAGAGCATCCCAGCTCTTTGTGTGTTTACAGAAGCCAGGTAGGCTAAAGGAGATGCTATTCACTCACAGTGCTTTCTCCAGGGCACCCCAGTTGGCAAGGATGTACACAACGACAACCCTTGAACAGGACAATGGGAATTTTGTCAGTAAGAAAGTTAGCATTTCAAGCCAGATGAAACATTTTATGTTCTAAAACTAAGGAGGGGGCAAATCTGAAGAGACTTCTAATTCAGAGAATTGCTAAACATAGTTTTATCACAATGAGAGACTGCATCAAGACAAAACTGAGCTTAAGGGTCCATTTTGGATTGGGAAGTCAATTAACAATGGGAAAAAGGCTGGGAATATTTGGAAGCATGGTCCTCAGTGGGTGATATACCATTCATACTACCCAGTGACTTTAATCTAAGTCATGGGGAGAAAAAATCTTCACTTTTGAGCCTAGTTTTCAGGCTTGGTGTTTTAAATATCACTGCTTTTAATGCAAACATTTCCACAAAGTTTAAATCACGTTTTGAGTCCCTAGAGCTGTACATTCATTTTGTACAGATTAGAGACTGTAGACAGCAAGTGCTTGGTTTTGTTTTGCCTCTTGGTGGAATTGTAATGAACTGTTCACAGCCGGGGACTGGGAGGTTGGGGGCTGGGTCCTCCGAGCTCAGGGCTGGTCTCTCTGGCTTTTTGGGGAGGGATGGCTGACAACTCCAGGGCTGCCTGCTGAGAAAGCCCTCTGAAGGTCAGTTTGGAAGGAGTCACAAGGAAAAGGGTGAGGGTTAATGACTCTGAGAGGCTCGCTGGCAGCTGCACTTCACCTCAAATGGAAATTTCAGAAGTTTCTGTGCTACTCACAAGAGCATTCCTGGAGTTGAGCGGTGGAAAGCTAGGCCAAGCATAATGTAGTAACTCTGCCGAACACAACTCTGTCTCCAGAAACTCATCATCATCATCAAATAGCATTTGTTAAAAGCCCACACGCATATGGTGCAGAACAAACCACATTAAACAAGCACAGTTGGGTTGCTGGTCCTCTGGAGGGCCACAATTTAAAACAGTAAGAAATCAACTCTTTCTTCTGTTAACTATATCTTTACAACCCAAGAACAATGAGAAAGGAGGCTGCTTACTTGGTCACAAATATTAATACAAACAATACTAGTTATTGCATTAAAATATTAATTACTATACGTTTCACTTACTCAGGACTTTCTCAGTGCCAGGTGCTGTGCTATTTGCTCTTGCTATTGAAAAATAACTCTTACTACAAATCTTTGAAGCAAGGAGCATTAATATGCACATTTTATATAAGAGGCATCTAAAATTTAGAAAGTTAAATCATTTGCCCATGGAAACAAAGCGAAGCTAAGGCTTGAGCTTGTGCTTACTGAAATCCAAAGACCAAGTGAGGCTGTATTGCCAGTTCCCAGAGTTGACAGCTAGCTATGGGTGGGTTGGTAGAATATTTATATTTATAATACTTTATATACTTTTGCAGCATGATCATTTATCCGTGACTTTAATAAATTTTTAAGAAAACACCTTCTTAGCTTTCTTTACTTGACATAGTAGTTCCTTCCCTTAATGTGGTTAAGAATTTTTTGACCTGGCAAGCATGAGTAGGGCACTGGAAGGTCTCAGTGCTCCCTGACTAGTTTATACACCAAGTGGAATAAAGATGGTAAATCTAGAGAACTCATCAGAACCACCTAGAACACAGGATTTTGTAATTTATCCTTTCTATAATGTATATTGGTTAATCTATAAGATTGGAGGAGGGGTCAAGTGATTTCAATCTATTCTCTTTATTAGTTTTTCCTAGTTAAAGCTGAGATCTACTGAGGAGTAGTTGGCAGAGTTGTGTGAAACGATGTCTCTTTGGGGAGGTATGGCCTCCCATTGTCACTGCTATTTCCTGGTTATGAACAATGTGGAGACAAACTCAGGACTGGAGATGTTTTGCAGCTGATGAACACATCTTGTAATAAAGTCTGTCTCTTAGTTACACTGCATTTCCTCTCTATTTTTATTTACTAGTGGCTATGTGACATTATTTTTTGATATGTATTAGAACTAAATTTATCATCCTGCCCATTGATTTTGCTGACATTTATGGACATCTATCCTGATAACTGTAATATTCAAACTACGTTTTTGCTTGCGCTAATATCATTTGTTCTCCTACCTGATTGTTATGTTAATTTTATGAACATCTTTTTCAGATGAATAATATGCAGCTACTTTCTTTCCTTTGAAGTGTCTAGTGGGTGCTGTGGTCATGTGCAGCTTTCCCCTTCAGGTCTGCAGCACCCTTCACACCTTTGAGGCATATTGGCTACAGACACCTCAACACTGAATATCTCTCTGGAGATTGCTCTAGAATCAAGGGAGGCATTTTGCTCAAGATTATACACTGAACCTAGAGCCAGCTTACATCAAGTAATTGGTGCATCTGCATATGCAAGGACCTGGGCTCCTTGCTTCAGCTCTGGAAAACTAAAGGACCACTCAAGTTCTGGGGCTTCTTGAAGGCCCCTTAAGGTCCCTGTTACAACTTTACACTGCAGTTGAAATTCTTCCTCTTCCAAGTCCTTACTTTTAATTCTTTATGGTTATTGTTGCATCTTCAAATCTGTTTCCTAGGGAGCTCAGTTCGAGTTAGATTGCTTTTAAAAACAGATTCTAAAGTGACATTTTGGAGCAGCACCACTTGCTGGCTGGAGGGAACACTCGTCCCTGGTAATAGGTGCAGCTCTCTCGGCAGTCCCGGGTGTGTGGTGGAAGGGCAGGTTTTTAGGAACACGAGTGGATAGGAATTCACTGCCGGAGCAATGTCTCCGGCACTGGGGAACTTCTGGGGAAACAGTAATTATATGTCCGCTGGAATTAGATCACTTTGCCTAGAGAAAGACAAGGGTAGGATAAAGGTGATTAATCACTATTTAAGGTGATTATGGAAGCTAGAGGGCTGTCTTGGTAATATACAAAGAAAATCTTATCTTCTATAATCAGAAGGATAAGTTTGAAGACTTAATTATTAGAGTAGTGGGGACTCCAGAGATAGCTGGTGTTTCAATCTTAGTAACCATTTCCAAGATCAGGGTCCTAAGTAAGAAACCAGGAGGACCTTGCAACTTGCCATGGTGACATGTGGGTTAATGTCCTCAAAACATTTGAATCCTCAGATTTCCGTTAACTATTTAGCCTGACATAAGAGGTCCACTCTACACTTCAAAGGCCATCCCTTCAGCTGTTTGAAGGTGGCACACAAGCTTTGAAGAACAGCTTATACTCCCTTCATACACCTTTATCTCTGCTCCTGGACACCAGACAGAAAATTTAATTTAACTTAATTCACAACATAATTTTTCCAAGAAAGCTGAACTGTATTTTGAACATCAAGTTAGCAGAGGTCCATAGAATATCTGATTAAGACTGGATTCATGGAAGAGTAAGTTGGTGGAACTTATGCATGTGTGTGTGTGTGTGTGTGTGTGTATAGTCAACACCTTGCACTGCAAATATATATATATATATGTGTGTGTGTGTGTGTGTGTGTATACACACACACACACACACACACACACACACACACATATATTTGCAGTGCAGGGGGTTGACCATAAGACTTTGTATATGTTAAGAAATTGGTCTACCACTGAGCCGTATCTCAACCTTTCAGTCCAGTATAGTGTTCTTGAAAAGATATTTTGAAATATATAACAGTAGACTAACATACATTCTTGCATTTATGCAGAAATATGATTTATTTTTGCTTTTGTATATGCACAGTTTCCTCTGCAAGAGATGCCAGTGGATATCAGGACACTGCACCCAGCTGAGCCAAACTGACTGGTAAAACCCAAAACAGAGGTAGCTCAAAGAGCTTACTGTGTGTCTCATGTACACCTAGTATTACAATGTTCCATCTGATTTCAGAATACCCTTCTTCCACAGTTGCATGATAACCCACATGCTGAAAGACTTCTGATGCCTTCTTTGTCGAGTATATCTCAGATCTTCTTTAAGGTTAAATGCTCTAACTCTTGTAGTATTTTGTGTATATCTAAATATGCAACATTTAAAAAACTGAGAAAAACAGTGCATGTGAAAAAAGACAGGCACCTTAAAAAATGGCAGTTTTTAATTATAAGACATACAACACATATATAATATGTATTTTATAGAGAACATTAAAATTAACGTGTCAGCCACTTTTCCATCACTGGGACAAAATCCTTGGTGCCTGTGAGTTAAAGGAGAAGAAAGGTCTATTTTGGCTCATGGTTTGAGAGGGTATAGTCTGTGACTGGCTGATTCCAAGGCAGAAGCAGCGCAGCAGGAAGGCATGCAGAGGAAAGCGCTCAACCCAGGGTAGCCAGGAGAGAGAGAACAAGAGAAGAGAGGAGAGGGAGAATGCGCCCTTCCAGCTCATGCCCTGTAACCAGTCTCAGTGACTGGGCTTCACAGCACAGTCAGCCGTGAACTCCTCCGTGGATTGACCCACCGTGGAGCACTCTGATTCAGTGCATGTCCCAGGATTCACTCCTCTTCCAAAGCACCACCTTTGAGCACATGAGACTTTGGGAGACATTTTAGACCTAAATTGTGAATATGCATATTGCATATATGCTACATATTTCATAATAAAAATTAACAATTAAAATTTCAGTTTTGTTTCCTTTCTTCATATAGAAGCACATTGCTTTATGCATTTTCTGAATGCTGTTTCCTACAACCAGGTTTTTTCCAGAAGATCTCTGGTTTTTATTCCATAACTTTCATAGCGTGCTGACCTTTAGAGATGTATATATTATAATAACAGAACTAAGTAAATGAGACAATTTATTGAAGCTTTATAGTAGTGGCTCCAAACGAGAAATAAAATGTCAGATTGAATGAAGAGGGCTTATTTATGCCACAGAATAGTGCATGTCCTGTAAAGAGTGGGCTAATGTTATTGCAGCGGGATTTCCATCATCCAGTGTAGCTATGTATTTTTTGAGCACTTGCTGTTTGCCAGACATGAAGTATGTGACTTCTCTAAAAATTATATTTAGGGAAACAAGTATGAGCACAGTGGCGATACTCAAATCCAAGCAAAGATGCAAATATCAAACATAACCCTAAACAATCAGGGCTTCTTAATCTGTTGAAGATTCAGAGGGCCACAAATAATTCATTGTTGTACAAGTCGGATTATGATTCCAGAGGGACTGATGGGATTACCCAGAAGAAAAAGGTTGCACTTTTACAAGTGTAACTTGGGAGGAGTCACTGTTCTGACTTAACTAAGTGCCTTAGATGTGGTGAGGCAGGCCAAGTACATGTGTAAATAACATCAATGCAAAGAAGTACTAAACAAACGGTGAATA
The DNA here is from genome assembly GCA_004027595.1 of Dinomys branickii. Classification (NCBI taxonomy): domain Eukaryota; kingdom Metazoa; phylum Chordata; class Mammalia; order Rodentia; family Dinomyidae; genus Dinomys; species Dinomys branickii. The sequence goes on along the minus strand of PVLD010005280.1, from coordinate 65,870 downwards.
AGAGGTATAAATTAGATATTCTAGGCCTTACACAGCTTCCTTTATGGCTGAAGCCTGCAAGGAAATCATCACGAAGGGGGTGACATTTAATATATACTTTAAATTACAGATGGAACTTTTATTCAAGATTTTAAGAGCAGAGTTTTAGAGTTTGGGTGAACAAAAATATATTTTAAGTAATAATAAACTACAGAGGCTGGAGTTTAGGTTTATTTTACAAACCTGTGAGTTCAACTCAGTGTGATAGTTGGATAACAACCAAGAATTATAGGTGAAAAAAGAATTGTGAGTAAATATCTAGGCCATATTCTGCTTTTGGGAAGAACCACAATGAATCATATACTTAATGACCCTCCACTGAATTAGTCAGAAGAATTACTAGAGAATTCCATGGAACTGTTCTTCAGAGTTCTAGTTATGAATTCTACTTCCTCACCTGTGACACAAGAAAGCACGTCCAAACCCTAGGCCTTGTCCATCTTTGACATGAAGATGTTGAATAAGATGGTTATGAGTTTTAAGGTTTTATAATTACTTAGCAAACAAGCTTCCATTCTATTTCCAAAAATTTGCAGAAATCATGCTATATACTATATACTTGCTCAACAACTTTATGAGCAGATAGCTTTTTATGACCTAGATTAATTTGACACAAAGGATTAGTTTATCAAACAGAATCTCTTCCTGGGGTGGAGGAAGACCCATAGCCTGGCAAATTCTGCTAAGCTGGCTTATGCTCATGAAGTCTGTATATTCTCTGTACGAAGAAAGCACAACCAATTGCTGTTATTTTTGTTAATTTCACTATAACCACTGAGATATTTTAGGACCTTTTCCCATTCAAATGTCACAGTGATTTAAGTGAAAATTCTTTACATGCAGCCATGAATACCAATTCTTGTTTTCTTCAAATGCTACAAAGAGGCATCTACTCGTGTGTCCTTTTGGTTTGTGATAATTCATACACACATGTACATGCAGACACACACACACACACACACACACACACACACACACACCATATTTTCCACGAACAACTTTGAAAAACTTATTTTAAGGAATAATAGAAAAAATGTGTGAACATTATAATTATGAAACATTTGTACATACAGATGATTTCTGATATTTAGGCATTAAGTTATGGAATGGCATATCTGATTTCATTTGGAATTAATGAGAAAGGTTTGAAACATGCCTTTCATGAAGGAGGAAGATCCTGCAATATACTCTTTAACCAGTCAACAGCACCTTGCTAATAGATTTATTTTTTTTTGTTATTTTTTATTTTAAAAGTAAAAGTACAAAAACACTATCAAACATACACACAGTAGCACAAGAACAGTACAAAAACCGAACTACAGATAAGGTGGCAGGGGATCAACAATGGTTGTTATATTACACATTGGTAGCTTCAAAGTGTATACTCAGGACAATACAAATAGACATACAAGATTGATCAAACAACTAATCACCAATTGTTCCTTACATCAAAATGACATGAGACAATAGTGCAACCACGTCAGCCATCCCACACATACATACATACCTACTCAGCTATCCCCCTCTTCCTCCTCTCGTTCCCTTCATCCCGATTGCTCTCTACCCTTGAGCAGTCTCCTTTCATACCTCCCGATCTATATTCTCATCTTCAGTTTCCTACACTAATGATGCTATACGCTGTTTGCACATGCACATCTGGTTTACCTCACTTATGAGTATGGTCTCTAATTGTGACCATTTGCCTATAAAAGCCCCTAGATTGTCTTTCCTTACAGCTGAATAATATTCCATTGTGTAAAAATGCCACAGTTTTTTAATCCAGTCCTCTGTGGATGGACATTTGGGTTGTTTACACGATTTAGCTATTACAAATTGTGCTGTTATAAACATGGGTGCACATATATCACAGTGATATGCTGTTTTCAGATCTGGGAAAATACCCAGAAGGAGGATAGCTGGGTTGAGTGGGACCTCTAGACCTAGTTTGCTGAGGAATCTCCAAAGTGATTTCCATAGTGGTTTCACCAGTCTGCATTCCCACCGGCAGTGCAGCAGAGTCCCTATTTCTCCACAGCCTCGCCAGCATCTGTTATTGGACGATTTCTTGATGCTGGCCAGTCTTACTGGGGTGAGATGAAATCTTGACGTTGTTTTTATTTGTATTTCTCGAATGACTAAGGATGTGGAACATTTTCTCATGCATTTATTTGCCATTTGTATTTCTTTATCTGAGAAGTGTGTCTTCATCTCAGATGCCCATTTCTGGATTGGGTCTTTGAATTTGGACAGGTTCATGTTTTTTAATTCTTTGTATGTTCTAGATAGAAGGCATTTGTCTGAGGGACAGCCAGTTAGGATTTTTTCCCAATCTATGGGTTTTCTTTTTACTCTGCTGGTGATTTTTTTAGATGTGCAAAAACTTTTCAGCAAGATGAGGTCCCTGTTATTGATTCTTTGAAGTGTTTCCCTTGCAAACAACAAACAGATTGGGAGAAAAATTAAGGAAACCATACCTTTTACAATAGCATCTAAGAAAATGAAATATTTAGGAATCAATCTAACAAAAGAGGCAAAAGATCTATTCAATGAAAACTACAGTACTCTGAAAAAAGAGATCGAAGAGGATTTTGATAAATGGAAAAACATTGCCTGCTCATGGTTAGGAGCAACCAACATTGTGAAAATGGCCATACTACCAAAATTGTTGTACAGATTCAGTGCAATTCCCATTAAACTACCATCAGCATACCTCACAGATCTAGAGAAAACATGCCTTAAGTTCATCCGGAACCAGAAGAGACCCAGAATAGCAAAAGCAATTCTGGGCCATAAGGTCAAGTCAGGTGGAATCACAATCCCTGACCTGAAATTATACTACAAAGCTACTGTAATAAAATCAACCTGGTACTGGCTCAAAAACAGACCTGAGGATCAGTGGAATAGACTGGAAGATACAGCCACAACCAACAAAACACTCAGCCACCTAATATTTGACAAAAGGGCCAACCAAGCTCACTGGAAAAAAGATAGCCTGTTCAATAAATGGTGCTGGAAAAATTGGGTTGCCACTTGCTGAAGACTGAAAATAGACCCAAGTCTATCACCATGCACCAAACTCAAGTCAAAATGGATCACAGATCTTTTGGAAGAGAAGGTAGGTAAAAATCTTGATGACATGGGAGTAGGCAGAGAGTTCATGAACAAAAATCAAACTGCTAGATTTATTTTTTATTTGAAGCTATCACACTGAAGATTAGCGTTTGGCTCACTGACCCTGTCTCATTTTCAGTTAAAGGGAATAGGGATGGTAATGGGTTATCCCCTACATTTACCTTATCACATCAATGAGTCTGGTATCTTTCTGGACAGTTTCCTTTCGGGAAGACATGCTCTTGTAACAGATAGATTAATAACATACACATGAGCAGGCAATTTCCTTGAGTCGTCAAATTAGGTTATAGAACTGTATAAAAATCTATTTTGCATAATTTGTCTCTGTGATATAGATATTTATATACTTTTTCTAATTGTCAATTGATAGGATAATTTTTGAGAGAGAACATTCTTTCAGTTTTGGAATTGAGACAATGTCAATTTCTGAGTGCACTTTGTTTCCAACGTTGCTGTAAGGATTAATTGATAACTTTTGAGCAAAACATCTAGGGATCTTTAAAAGCACCCACAAACCAAAGAATCCTCAAAACTCACTCTTTTTCTGCTGTTATTGTCCCAGTCCCTCTCTCTAGGGTAGGAGGACACTGGAAAATCCCACCTTCAGCCTGTGATTTCTGGGGTCCTTTTTGTTTTTGCTGTGCTTTTTCTCAATGCAGAAAATAACTGCTTACACTGTTGACCCTATTTAAATGGGTGCTGGGGCAGTGGGAATTGGCGGCAATGTCACATTGGAGTCTGTGCACGCAGTAGCAGGTAGTCAGAAGCTGTGCTCCTGGTGTGGGGACTAGAAAGGGAAGGACGTGATGTCTGGGGTTCTTCGCCCAATTACAAGGAGAGGGCTTTGCCGCCTTGTTTTATACCACAGCTCAGTGTTTTCTTGCATCCAGGCCAGTCTGTAAGCATCTTGTGAGTCTATCATTGTTTATTTTGATTTCTGTTGGATTGAGAGACGTGCTGAAGTTTTAAATTTTTTCCTGCTGAACAGCTGAATGTTTGTGTTTCAGAGTTTTACAGTCAGAATTTTCATGTATCCACTGCCAAAATTATTTAGTCCGACTGCCTTTTGATTTCACTCATGCCAATTACAGAGAGTTCCAGAAGTCAATTTCTTGTTTTTAAAAGTAGTTAGTTTTTTGTCAAAACTGATCATGCCCAGAAGAAAGTCTTCTAATGCAGCTCCAGCAATCTATTATAGGAAAAAGAATTGGAAAAATGTGTTTTGTTGCTGGATTCAATCACTGAATGTTATGAATCAAAGTTCTTCCTTTTCTGCCTCAATTTCTTTATTTGGAATATGGAAATGCAGCCCAATATAGAGATGGTATCACAGGCTACAAATTTAAGTAATTATGGGTCCTTGTCAAATCTTTCAAGTTTCCATTAGAAATACACATTTGAAGTACTAATTAAACAAAAATTATTTTAAAATTCAACTTGAAAAAGCACCACATATATATATATATATAAATCAACAATCATTCCTGAAACAGTATTTTTAATATGAGAAGCAAATTGTAGGAAACATTCCAGTATCACACAGAGAAATTTCACTAGATTGGCTGGATTAAATGACGCGTGGGCATGTAACATTCTGGCATATTTGTGTGCTTAAAATGAACCGTTTCCACTCACTGATTTTAGGGAGGGCGTCTGTAGCCGTGACTTCTGCTTTCTTAGATGACTGGAGCACATAACTCCCACATTGCCCCACTCTCTGATGCTCTCATAGACATGTTTTGTCTCTGATATGAATAGAGATATATTAGGGCTAGAAATCTGGGCCTTGTGTTATGCAGACTTTTTTGCAAGAATCGTGCTGTTCTGTCAGCTGCTTCTCTTGCATATGCTTCGGCTTTGTGAGCCTTCCTCCTTCTTGATCTGACCTTTTCAGTACCACATGAAACTGTCAGTTTCTAGAGCTTGTTTGGAATATTTTCAGAGGGAGCATATGGATTTTATAGTAAGTCTTTGTAACACCATTTTGATGCCTTGGTAACTTTTTCTCATCATAATATTATTTGCATTATATTGAATCGCGTAGTTTTTGCTGGGCCAGTGATTAAGTATAATATGGAGAATGTGTTTTAAAATCATCTGTGCAAAAATGATCTGGAGGAATGGCACCGCAGTCTAGCTATCAACTGGCAGGATCTATAACACACCACTGGCATAGAATATCATTAGAAATGGCCTAGTAGGAAGAATAAAATGTCTTTACTGAAATCCAAGGAGCAAAGGAATACATTTCATAAGAAATTTTCTATAAGTCAAGCAAAGAACATTAATATTTATGTACATTTTAATGAAATGTATACACCTTTGTTATATCATTTATTATGGATTGTTCACAAATAATTTAATAAAATACATGAAACAGACATCCCTTGTAGTTTAAGGACTGAAACAAATGAAATTATAATTTTGTCCGAGAAAACAACTCTGGAACGCTAATTACTAGATCTGTGTGGCAAATACAGATTTGATTTGGTTTTAGTTCATCCATGCTCCACCCAATGCTGGATTCAGGCAATAGAAGATCGGCCAAGGACTGGATAATGGTCAGGCCAGGACAACCCTACTGTTGGTATGCTTAGTGGAACTTGGGCAAGAGTCATCAAAAGACCCCACTGATAGCTCTTCTATTCAACATAATCTTTTACATGATTATTTATAATTCATAAAGCACAATCTCATCCATTTCCCTCTTGAGCCTCGCAAAAACCTTTTGTCTAAATACGGTATATAGAAATATTCATACTTTATGGGCAGGAGAGTCCCAAACTTAGAATAAGAGACTTGCATGGCCATACAAAGTAGTGAGTGGGACTCTTAAGCCAGTGCTTGGCTTCCAGCAGCAATAAATAAGATGAGGAAGACATTCAGTTTACTAGTTGTGGAAACCACGTTTTTGTTGGTCTGTGCTTAATAAGACACTGAAGTTCTCTGGGCCATCCTAATTACTGAAACATTCAGATGGTCAAATTCTCCTTAGTGCCGATACTTATGTGGTCATTTGTATTTTCGTCTGAGGGATTGAAAAATTCTTCCATGTTCCAAGCTGTTAGTAACTACGAGTGTCCCAGGAAATATGTATGATAGCTCTAAGCTGTAGAGCACAAGACTCAGGTCAAAACGTGTCTTGTGCTTTTATCTCTAATGAGGATTATGGTTGACTAGTCAAGGGCGCATATGAGAAAAAGAAAAGCAGTTGGCACGATAAGGTTTTTTAGACGCCCTCCTCTTCCTTCTCTGCCTCTCCTCTCGTCACTCCTCTCCACAACAAAACAAAAGGGTAGATTGGAAATGCTGTTTGTGGAGTAAGAATTGCTTGAAAGACATCTTACATTTTCACCAGTGCTGCGTTAGCTTTTAAATGATTTAACACTTTTAAAAATAAACCTGACCCCTCCCAATAGTGACTCTGACTTCGTCGTTTTGAAACATAATTTCGGGAGTGCCCTCTGAAGTCCAGCTTTTCCTCAGAAGAGTCTCCTCGTCAACATTCATGTTTTTACCATTTTCATTCAGTTGTCCTCTTCACAGTCCTTGCCTGAAAGTGAAATAAATCTCCAGGAAAGCTTATCGGAAGAGAAAAAAAAAAAAAAAACAAGTTTAAATGTCCTCAGAGAAGAAATAACTGGTTAAAATTTCTGTGGTTGCATACATTCTTTTGGTCCTAGAAACGAAAAGACAAATATCATTCAGTTTACACATCTGTGTATAATTTTATAGAAAATTACTTTTTGAATTGTTAAAATCCCCCTTTGAATAATTTAGTAGTCAATCAATTGTCTAAAAAGTTAAAATACTATTGAAGGTAAAGTTAATTGATTTATTTTTCTGGGACATCGATTTTTAATTTCCTATTTATTGGCCCTCTACAAAGTTCAAATTTTTTTGTGCATTTAGCTGGGTGGGCTGTTTTAAGAGCAGGGAAAAAATTGTCTGCTTGTTTTCTTCAGAAAGTCAAAAGACAAGGTCAGCCTATTTAAAAGATATGGGACTAAACCACATAGTAGGGCTGTGAAATTTCAACAGAGACAGATATACAGGTCTGTAGAAAAACAAGGCAGGCTTCTCTTAAGCCCTGATAAGGTTCATAAAGGTGAACATAAACGGCCATTCTATTCATCATATTGAGTTTCAGAACCCTCTTATTATTGTTCCACTTACTATCGAGAATTGTTTTTCAAAAGTGGATGATTAGTTGAGGTGCCTTAAATATATGGTACAGACAGTCTGCCTCTCAAATGAGTTAGGGCCCTGGATGCTTCTGGTGGACATTTCTGTCAGGCAGCTGATGGTGGCCTCTGTGGTAGGGTACCACTTGTCGGGGCTGGAGCCGATGTTTGCTTTTTCATCTGAATTTGTGTTGGGCTTCCTGGAATCAGCCAGATGCCAGAAGAATAATAACTGAAGACATCTGGTCACGTAATTTAGAGACCCCCAGAAAAGCAGACTTTCTCCATTAGCTTCTTGCTTAAATTTAACAGACTGTTTTCGGTACAAGCAGGGGCATCCTGCCAACTGGGATGACATTTTAATGGTTTAGAGGACCCCAGTCCTCTTCAGGTAATAGTTTGACAAGTTACTATTTTTTCAATAGTATGCCAAAAGTGAGAAATATAATTTTAATCACCTAGTGAACTAACAATATAATTGGAGGCTATGAAAATCATCTTTCGGTGCTCTTTTTCCTATCTCCACAGTGAAAATTAGGTGATGCACACTCAGTGCATATTATAAAGAGGTTGTTATTTCTTAGGGGTTCAAGAGTGTCTTGGTTACTTTTCTCTCATTGCTGAGACAAAATACCCAACACCCAAGATGAAGGTAGGAAAGGTTTATTTAGCTTACAGTTTGTGGAGGTTTCAGTCCATACTTGGCTGGTTCTGAGGCAGAGTAGCACATGGCAGAGGGCAAATGTTCATTGCAGCAGAGCACAGCAAAAACAACCAGCAAAAAGGAGGAATGGCTGCAAGCAGCCTCTTTTCTTCTCTTACCTTGTAAACAGCCTAACCCCACCCAGAGGGCGTGTAGTTCTCACACAATGTCCATGCCCTCCTTTTCCACAGGCTCAGGATGTGTACAAATTGAGCACCCTGGCTTCCTGCTGAGTCACTCAGCCAAACCTCTAGACTCCCCAAGTTGACACAATGTATAAACCATAACAAAGAGTTATTTAAACAAAGCCCATAAGTTTTCTTATGTAAGATGGTAGAAAATTAGAATTTTCTTTTACTTCTTGAATCTTTAGCTCATACAAGATAGGTTTTTGAAAGCCTCTTTAATAAATGGTGCTAGAAAAAACTGGCTTTCTGTATGCCAAAGACTAAAACTGGACCCGTGTCTATCACCATGCATTATCATAAAATCAAAATGGATCAAAGATCTAAATATTGAAACAGAAACTAAATCTGCTGGAAGAGAAAGTAGGTAGAATTCTTGAAGACATAGGTGAAGGCAAAGACTTCATGAAAAAAACTGCATGTGAAATATTACAATATTGCCAAAAGTGAGGAATATAATTTTAATCACCTAGTGAACTAACAATATAATTGGAGGTCTCCAATATAATTGGAGATCTTTAATAAGATCTCATCTTATTAAAAAGCTTTTGTGCAGCAAAAGAAATAACCAATAGACAGAGTCAGAAAAAGTCTTTGCCAGTTGTTCTTCAGACGAAGAACTGATATCCAGAATATACAAAGATTTTAAAAAAATCAGACCCCCCCAAGTTTAAAAACTCAGTTTGAAAGTGGATATCTGAAATGAATAGATATTTCTCAGAAGTACAAACGGCAAATAAATACATGAAAAAATGTTCAATATCACTGGTCATTTGAGAGATGCAAATTAAAACAGTGCTGAGATTCCATCTCACTTGAGAAATAATGGCTATTATTAAGAAATCAACCAGTAACAAATGCTGGTAGGGCTCTGGGGAAGAAGGAACCCTTTTCCACCATTGGTGGGTGGGTAGACTGGTGCGACCACTGTAGAAATCAGTATGGAGAGTCCTCCAGCAACTAAACTAGAGTTTCCATTTAACCCAGCTAGTCCCTTCTTGATATCTTCCCACAAGAACTGAAAGCATCGCAGCACAGTGATATACATTCACCATGTTTATGGCAGTATAATTTGTAACAGCTAAATATTGGAAACAGCTCAAATGCTCTTCAACTGACAATGGATTAAATGATTTTTTTTATATAATGGCATACACAGAATGGCCACACAGAAGGATAAACTTGAGACATTTATAGCTAAATGGATGCACCTTGAGACTGTACTCTTAAGTGCAATGAATTGGACATATATGTGTAAATATCCCATTATCTCTTTGGTGTGAGGAACTAAAAGTGTAAATGAGGACCAAAATGTATAATAGATATTGTGAAATAGGATGAAATTGTTTAAAAGGGAAGGGGAACTGGGGAGCGGGGCGGAGGGGCGGAGGAAGGGAAAAGAGAAAATGAGAAAAGAAGGATAAAATGCACACAAAACTGTATAAATAAAGAAGGGAAGAGGGGCAGAAGGGAGAGAGGGAGGGGAATGGGGGAAAAAGGAACTAAGATATATTAGGTACAGGTACATATTTCCTATGCTGAATAGGGAAATTGTATCTGTACAAAGAATGAAATATTTTCATCCTTTCCAGCAACTTGGTGATCATTATGTATATTTAAATTGTACTGATAAACTTAATTTAAAAATAAGAGGTTTCTAACCTGACAGCAATTAAGGCAACTAGAATTAACTGTATGTACAGCTGTGTGTCTTTTTCTGTCTCACATTCACCCCAAAATTCACCATGAGCGGCCAGATGTCTACATAAGAAAATTTCTTTGAACTGGGAGTATGCACACAGGAGTCTATTTTTAAAACCAGGTTTTAGATCAATCATTTTGTTGTATCCTCATCTGTTTCAGAGGGAAATAGGCTATTCTGAACACAAAGACATTTCAGGGAAGGAGAGGGGTCACTGTTGAGAGAAAGCAGTGGAAAGAATGGGATGCTTGGAAAATACATGTTACACACTGTTGGAAAAAAACAGCTGGGTCATTTTTTTTCTTCCGGTCAAGCCATTTTCACTTAAAATTCAAGAAAACCACAGTTTGATATTGGATGTAGAACTAGATTTTCAAAGAAACACATTGCCAAGGAACATGCATGAAATCGCCATTGATAATAGCATGAAATACAAAAGGGCTGTCTGGTCTTCCAGCGCGGTCTCTCCTTTTTGGGTAACAGGCGACAGCCTGCAGCGCACTGTATATTTGCACATAGAAAACATGTTGTTGGATTTTAAATGACTTGAAAATAGGCGCTTGATTTATTTTTTCATCCTTTATGGCAACTTTGTGAGTAACAAGTGCTCAGTACCTGTCCGTAGTACTATCTTTAAGATTGCAATTCCAGTGAGAAGGCTACCCATGATCTGTGTTAGTGGGGTCTGTCAATAAGTAGATACCACAATAGGATTAAACTTGCAGGAAATGTCTAAGGAAAATGGTTGTAAACAAAAGTAGGGAAGTTATTAGGAGCATTTTAGAGAGACACTGACTGCAATATAGGTCTGATAGCAAATGAGGGGGAGAAGGCTGGAAGGAAGACTGTGTGGAAGGGAGAAAGGGTGAATCGAAAGAAGAGTCTACCCTCTTAGACTGAAGTACAGTTGTAACAAAAGCTTGGCCATGCCCTCTAGAGAGTCCTCAAGCCAAAGCCACCTTTCAAAGGAATCCCATATCTCTGAGGAAAACACCTGACTTGGTGCCCCTGGCCTTTGGTTGTTGGCTGGAAGGAGCTGAGGGAAACTGCAGCCTAGGAGTAGAGGCAGTGAGAGATTTGCGGGTGCACCCTGGGGCTGTAAGTCAGTTACACTCTCTGCAGAGAGACACCCAAGGAGCATATTCTCCTGGCTACCACGTAGTCCTTGTCAAGGTTTATGCATCTGTCTAGCAAAAATGGAAGTCTTTCTTCTTGGAAACAGCTATTAGCAAATGTGAAGATTCACTAAGGTAAACCATAACAAGGGGCTCGCACCACACACAGCATGTAGTGATGTCACCTGCCTAGCTCCAATTTACTGAACCTCATTCTGCACAAAGCACAGTGGTGGGAACTTACTATGTGGTGGAACATACTAGGAACAGACGTGCTTTGTGGCAGGCAGAATGGAGTTTTAAAATAGGATGTAGCTCTGTAGGAGTTGATTGATTCTATCAGCTTGGGAAGTTTAGAAGCTTAACTAAATTGTCTCAGTAATTCTACACTCTAGGCTGTAAAGGAGCCACCCTAGGATGGATTATCACCTAGATGATATAAAAGGGAAATGAGGAAGGACAGAGGGTCTTCCATCCTTCCAGTCTTTGCCTTCAGCTTGGATGTTGTCTCCTGACTTCTAGTGCAGACTCTTCAGCTTCTGCCTTGGATCCTTCAGCCTTCTGGCATAGATTCATCAGCCTTCCATCACAGATCCATCCGCCTCCTGATATGGACTTGCATGGAACACTGCAGTGAACTCCAGATCCTGTGCTGATTCCTTCGGTCTCCAGTGTGCCGACTTCTCTGCACGCCTCCTCGTCCAACTCTGTGGCTGACTGTCGTAAGCCAATCTTGTAATTTCTTGTACATTTGTATATTGTGTTATATCTGTTTCTGTAGTAAAACCCTGACTGATACAGAAATTGGTACCAGGAGAGTGGGGTTATTTTTGTGATGTTGCCTGGACATATGATTTAAGAGCCTTTGGAATTAATTTGGAAAGGTTTTGAGAGACTGGCCAAAGAGCAGCCCTTGTGTGCTGTAGGCCATATTGGAGACTCTGGTTGGAGCCTAGAAAATCAGAGGACTGATGGAAATGCTGCTGGTTGAGGTTAGGAGACTTCAACTGAGAAGGACCGCACTGGCTGTTGCAGCCCAGGTCATATACTGTGCTTTGGCAGATATGTGGTCTGCATCTTGCTTGTGTTTAGGAATATTGCCTGGTTGGAGAAAGAAAACTTTCAGTGTAGTCTATTGTTGGGACGGTGGCATGGTTCCTGTTGTGAGATTTTGGCCAGATCTATGTTTGAAATTAAGAGCAAAGAGCTAGTAAGATGATATGAAATATTTAGTCAGAGGGGTGGCTGTAGTGGAACTATGGATTGCAAGGATGAAATAGAGGACAACATTATTGTTAAGAACAGGACAATGAAAAACTGAACGGAAGCCTTTCACCTGAAGGTAACAGTGTACTTAAACTGCAGGAGAGCCCTGTTTGCTAGTCTTTCCAGGCCTTGTTAATGGGAAGTAAGGACTGTGATTGTAATAGTTCTTTTAATATGTTTTTAGATATGTTTATAATCAGGTTAATTAATCAAAATATTACATTTTAACCTTGGATTTTGGTCACCCTATAAATATTTTATTTTTGGTGCAAGTATGAGTGCAAAAAAAGAGAATTGTATATATGTAACTGTTATATTAGTGTAAATGTGAATCAACTAAGACATGTTAATGGTTCACAATCGGCTGCTAGAGACTATGGATTAAGGAGATATGTATTGTTATCAAATTGACCAGGGGTGCATTGTGGTGGATTGACAACTGGTGGTCAATTTATAGCCTCCAGTTGAACTGAATCAGCATGGCGCTGGGTGTGGGAAGTTCACCTGGGGACTGTTGCTAGCAGCGTAAGAGAAGAAGGGCAGAAGAAAACGTTGAAGCTGTAAGGAGCTGCTGGTTCTCTTGGAGGAGCCCGTCATGCTGGCTTTCCCGATGAACTCGGCTGTTCTCATTGTCCAGGGAGCTCGGGACCTTGGTGTCACTGAGAAGGGCTTTGGTTCACTGTGGGGGAGCTCTGGTCCTCACTCTGAGCATCGCTTCCTGCCTCCAGAGGGGAAGACGGTGCACTGCTCAGTCTCTTGGAGGAGATGTTGTGTTGGTTTTCCCGATGGGAACTCAGCTGTCTTTATCATCAGAGGGGCTGGAGACCTCACCGTTGCTGAGGATGGCTGTGGTACTTTTCACGGGAGATCTGGTTCTTGTTGTGAGCATCACTTCCTCGCTCCAGGTCACATCCCTCATCCCGCTAGCACAGATCCTTCATCCTGCTGGCACAGACTTTATAGCTTCCACCACGGTCCTCAGGCCTTCCCAGCACAGATCTGTGAAACAGTTCTGCATGAGACATTATCATGGGCTCTAGACCTCCAGCTGGACTCAAGGGAGGCAATGTTATGGGCTCTAGGTCTTCAGCTGAGCTCATGCAGAATATTATCATGGGATCCAGGCCCTCACCTGGATTCTTTGGTCTTTAGTGTATGGACAGATTTCCTGCACTCTTTGTACATGATTCTTTGGGTAACTATTATAAAATAGTCTTATAAAATATGTGCCTTGTATTATATTGTTCCCCTTGCAAAAACCCCAAACCGCAAGAAGCACTTACTAGTTGTACAATCCCATTAGGTAGGTTGTTACGGATCCCTGAATCTCAGTTCTACATTTGTAAGACAGACGAAATACTCACCCTAAAGTATGGTAGGGGATTAAGGGAAAACATGATAGCAATAGCTCAGACATACCATAAATGATTTTGTTATCATTTCTAAGAATCACATTAATTCACCAAAATGTTCAATCCTGAAAGGCTGCTTTCAGGGCTTTCATATCTTCTGGCTTTCTTTTGCGTTCGGTTTGAAAGAATCTGTGGTGGGAGAAGACAGAGATCAGAGATGTATTCTCTTGGCCCCCTCCCTGCGAGAACTGGCTGTGTTCCTCTACCAGAAGTCACTATTCACAGGCTCACTCAATTTCTCCCTTTTAAATTCTGATCATTATTTGCACCCCTTTCTGTTCTGGCCCATTGGCGGCAAGAACTAAGCTGTCACTCTTTCTAGGTTATTCCACTAGGAGTTGTAGTTCCAGCATACACACTTGTGACTCATCCCTCATAAACGGGCTTCCTCTGAAGTATCCTACTTTGAGTATGACTTGACTTTTACTGGGGCAACTCCTTTTCAACTTTATACGCTCCATGGAAAGAGTGAACATTAGATACTAAAAGCAATGATCTTGTCAGTAGGGTAAATGACACAAAAGGGGTGGTTAAGGTACCCTGTATTTAGAATCTGGTACCCAGATTACCCAGATAATAGGCTTGATTTAAGAATAAATTTCAAGCACAAAAGAAAAACATGGAGAATAAATGGGAAAAGTGGAAACAAAGCTTTTGTAACTTGAGGAGGGGATGAGGGGATGAAGAGGGAAGGAGAATGCGGAAAAAGGAGGGGTCGGAACACAGTGTACACCGGGGCAAATTCCCTGTGATGAATGGGGTCGTTATGAAGGTCAAAATGGATCAATAAAATTAATTTTAGAAGGGATAAATTTCAAACTCTTTCAAAGAAAAGGATATTGGAACATAATCATGCTAAGACCCAGGAAGAGGTATGTAGATGAGAACCTCTAGCCTTCATTGCTAAGCCCCTGGGTGATTTGGGCTGCGAACTTGAACCTCTTTGACCCTCAAGTTAGAGCGCAGGCAAATGTGTGACTGTTTTGGCTATAATACTAGCCAAGCACATTGTTTATGGAGGGAGGTTTCATTTTTTGGTCCTTGGAAAGGTGCTTTAAAATTCTTGAGCAGAGGACAAATGTATCAGGGCAGATGATTTTTGTCTTCTTTCTGTGCGTTCAATTCTATTTGGAAGCAACAACTTTTGTCTAAAATTGACAATGCCAGACAAAATTATAGTGACTCTTGTTGAAGTCTCAATTGGTGATGGACTGGTAAGAGAAGCTGATGCCCAGGGGAGTTTTCCCTGGTTTTTTTTTTCCAGTTTGTATGAAGTGTAATATATCTGGAATAAAATAGCTCGAAATCAGCATGTCTTAGGTACTTTTCTCCTTGCTTGGACAAAACACCGGACACTCACAAGTCAAAGAAGGAAATGTTTATTTCAGCTCAAACTTTGTAGATGTTTCGGTCCATAGTCAGCTTGTTCCAAAGCAGGGAGAGCTGGCAGAGAGACACTACAGAGGAGAAACAATCCCTGGTTTGGCACCAGAAGGCAGAGAGCAGCAAGAAGCCCGCCTGCTTTTCCTTTTCTCCTGTACAGGGTATTAGCCATTGTGTGGTGTCACCCACGACTATGCTAATTCCAATCAGTGAACTAATTCAGTACCACACACCCTTAACCTCAGTTGCACACGCTCCAGATCCAGCCAGCTCCAAGAAGCCCCACCAATGAGTGCATGATGCCTTGGGGGGCATCTCGATGTGAGCCATGACTTGAAGCGCAGCATACCTGAATAAAAGAGCTTGAAGCAATGGCCCCAGGAAAAAAGCATTATTAGGGGAAAGAATAGAAAATCAGACACTGTTGGTGTGAATGTGAATACTCTGGCAGCAGTCAGTTCCAAATAGATTTGTGAAGGATTTTTCCTGAGCTACTCAGAGGGAATTCTGTGGGAGTGAAAAAAAATTTTTTTAACTCAAAGCCCTAACATGGAGCCCAAATGACACCTACAGATTTGAGACAGACGACCTATGCTCAATCTCTGTGTTTTTTGGCATTGAGACCACGAACAGAGAACTTTCTCACTGGGTGAGAAATGCTATCCTAATGGCTAGAGAAAAGTTTTGGCGCCTGATTGGGAAATGGCCACGCATTCCATGACTAACTGTGTTTTAAAAGATGTGATGGGAGAACAAAAGAAGGGGGCACAAAGGGGACGGAGAGTTGCAGGAAAAATGAAAACAGTTTCCGCAGAGGGAAGGGGACCCACAGTTGGAAGAGGAAGGAGAGGTCGGGGCTGAAAGAATTGAGCTGTGTTATAAACATGAACCACATCCTCACATAAACGTAGTTATTATGTATTATAAATAAGTGCTAATAACAATAGGAAAATAACATGTGAGTGAAACTACATGACTGAAGAGAAGTTAGATTGGCTTTGCTTTCTTCTTGGAAAGAAACTTAAAGTGCTCAGCAGCTGAAAAAACAGATGACAGGAGTAGGCGCAAAGCAACGTAATGCTTAACTCTGAGGACCTTATGGGACGAGGCGCTCCCCTCTTCCCGTGCCCTGGCTGCTTCCACCCCTGCAGTCGTTTGCAAGTCTTTTAGGCACCCTCTGTGGCTTTCCTTCCTGCTTCTCTTAATCTCCTGTCTGAAAGGATGGCAGACTGGAGAGGACAAACTTTCTGGTCACTTGTCTAGATGCCCTCTTGAATTTCAGGTGTCAAAAACACTGAGTACAAGGTCTTTTCTGAATAAACGCACGGATAAGCTTGGGATTGGGGTGAGTGGTGGGGAGAGACTCCCTTTGCTAGGGAAGTTGTATTTAGTAGAAGGAATAGACAATTTGCGTCAAATGATCAGCTATTCTTGTCCAATAATTAGTGGTTATGCTATTTTGTGCAAGGTTTTAGCCCTCTGAGGCTTTTTGTACAATGAAGTTGTTGTTAAAACACAGCTTATATTAATGTATAAGGAGTAAATTGTGTATATATTTCATTATCTAAAATTTAATTGTAATTAACATAACTCCTATGAGGAAAACATGTTAATTCCTTTTCATTTTGTTTATTTCTGTGTTGTCTTCATAGGTAGCAATCAATTTGGGGATTTGAGGTCTGTGCAACGGATCCGTTCATGGTTATTAAGCATCTACTTTATGCAAAGCCTTACGGTACATGCTGTGAAAGATATAAGATGACTAGCACATGGGCCTGGCTCTCCTAGATCATACAAATTGGTAAAGATTTATGACTGTTAAGGTTGATACATTGTGTCAACTTGGGGAGTCTAGAGGTTTGGCTGAGTGACTCAGCAGGAAGCCAGGGTGCTTACTTTGTACACATCCTGAGCCTGTGGAAGAGGAGGGCATGGAGACTGCGTGAGAGCTACACACCCCCTGGGTAGGGGTAGCCTGTTTACAGTGTAAGGGAAGGGAAAAGGCTGCTTGCCTGCCCTTCCTCCTTTTTGCTCTTGTGATTTTTGCTGTGCTCTGCTTCCATGAACCTTTGCCCTCTGCCATGTGTCACTCTGCCTCAGAATTAGCCAAGAATGGACTGAAACCTCCACAAACTGTAAGCTAAATAAACCTTTCTTTCCTTGATTTTGGGTGTTGGGTATTTTGTCTCAGCAACAAGAGAAAAGTAACCAAAACAATGAGTATTAGAGAAGTAGCTTCAGTAGTTATTTTTCCTGTATTTTCTAACATAACCTTCTGAATTACACATGATCCCAGTGGTAACTATGGGGCATGCTTTTCTTCTTTCTGGGCTCGCTCTCTGTTTGGAGTATGAGAGTTCTTTGATTGCCAGCACACTGAACTCTGTCTGAGTTAAACACAAATGGCATTTTGCGAGGACGTTAGGTAGTTAGTAGAGTTGGCAGGAAGTGTCTTCCGAAGGGTCCCTAAAAGCAAAGCTTGAGACAAGGACTGAAACAGTGGTGTCTTATTGAGTGTCTGAGAGCTTACCCTTTAGGAAATGTTGTAAGGAAGCGGAAGAAGGAGTATAGTAAGAGAAAGGAAATAAATAATATGATCTCAGGTAAAGTTTGTCCTGGCCTTGGAAGTATGTATATTAATGGAAGGGGCTGGACTGTTTATAAAAAAACTAAGTTAAATTTAATTTTTAATTGATTAAACAAAATTATAAGTATTAAAGAGGAGCTATGAGAGATTTCAATGCATGTATACATGGTATTGTATAATACTTAAATTATTGTACATATTTGTTGCAGTCAGGGTCTGCAAGGGAAACAATTTAATACAGGTCACATAATTTATAGAATTATTTTATAGTAGTCACCCCAGAGAGTCAAATACAAAAGAGTGAAAGAAATTTGTCCATACACTAGAGACCCAAAGAATCCAGCTGAGGGCCTGAGTCCCACAGCAATATCCTGCATGAGTCCAGCTGGAGGCCTAGGGCCCATGACAATGTCTCATGCAGGCCTGTTTCATGGATCTGCACTGGGAAGGCCCAAAGGTCAGTGGTGGAAACTAGGAAGTCTGTGCCAGCGGGATGAAGGATCTGTGCTAACAGGCTGAGGGTTCTGCACTGGAGCCAGAAAGCGATGCTCCAGGCAAGGACCAGAGCTCCCCCAAAGAGAACCGCAGCCATCCTCAGCAAAAGCGAGGTCCTGAGCTCCTCTGGGGATGAGAACAGCTGAGTTCATACCAGGAAAGCCAGGGTAACAAACTTCTCCAGGAGAAACAACAGCACATCCTCTTCCACTCCAGTTCTCTCTCTTTTTTTTAATTCTGTTAGCAACAATCCTAGTTCAGGTGTTACAAGTTGACCACCAGTTGTCATCCACTGCATTATTTATCACCATAACATTTGTCATTTATGTTGAAAACAATAAAAATCTTTTATTCTAGCTTTCTGAGATATACAGTGCATAATTTTTATGTGTAGATGACTTACTGTGCAATAACACACTCGAACTCCTTCCTTTCTAACTGTAACTTAGTACTCTTTTTACTCTAATTGTTTTTCAGCTGTGCAGAAGCATTTTAGTTGATGTAATTCCATTTGTTTATTTTTAGCTGTATTTTCTGTTCTTTGGGAGTCTTGTCCAAAAACTCCTTACTTATCCCAATGTCCTGAAGCATAGCCCCTCTTTTCTTCTAGTAGTTTCATCGTTTAAGTCTTTAGTCCATTTTGAGTTTTTTTGTGATTGGTGAGTCATATTTTGGTTTCATTCTTTTGTGAACAGACACCCAATTTTCCCAGCACTACTTATTGAAGAAGTTGTTCTTTCTCTAATATATATTCTTAGCACCTTTGCTAAAAAACAAAAGCAAAAACCGGTTGCTTGTGAACACAAGGGTTTATTTCTAGGCTATTTTATTCCACTGGTGTATGTGTATTTATACCATACCATGATGTTTTAATTACTGTAGCTTTGTGGTATATTTTGAAATCAGGTTGTGTAAAGCCTCTTGCTTTGCTCTTTTTTTTAAAAGAAACATGTCTTTGGTTATTTTTTGCACTTCTGTTTTAGGATTATTTTGTTTAGTTTTTTGAATAAAGTCATTGGTATCTGATTAGATTACATTGAATCTGTAGATTTCTGTGGTTAATATAAACATTTTTAATAATATCGATTTTGAAAATCCATGAATATGGGTCGTATTTCCATTTTGTATGTGTGTGTGTCCTCTTCACTTTCTTTCATCAGTATTTTTTAGTTTTGATTGTACAGATCTCTCACCTCTTTGGTTAAATTTAATCCTAGGGTTTTTTTTTTTTTGAGGGGGTAGCTATTGTAAATGAGATTGCTATCTTGACTTCTGTCTCAGATAATTCACTATGTGTAGCAATATTACTGATTTTTGTGTGTTGATTTATATCCAATGACTTTGCTTATGTCTTTATTAGTTCTAGGAGTTTTTATTTTTGATGGATTCTTTGGAATTTTCTATATATAAGATCATGTCATCTATAAGCAGTAAGAATTTGGCTTTCTTTTTTTCTATTTCTGAACCCTTTCTTTCCCTGGTCTGATTGCTCTGGCTAGAATCTCCAGTACTGTGTTGAATAAAAGTGGTGAAAATGGGCATCCTTGCCTTGTTCTAGGTCTCAACTTCCAGTCTTTCTTCATTTAATATAATGTTAATTATTGGTTTATTATGTGCTGCCTTCATTAAGTTGAGATGTGTGCCTTCAGTACTTAATTTGACCATAAAGGAACATTGAATTTAATTAAATGCCTTTTCTATGTCTACTGAGGTGATCATCTGATTTTGTTTCTAATTTACTTGATATGTATGTCATGTTTATTGATTTGCCTGTCCTTGTTAAACCATCTTTGCATCTCTGGAATTAATCCTACTTGATCACGATGAATCATCTTTAATGTATTGTTAGATTTATTTTGTTAGTATTTTATTGAGAATTTTTGTATCCGTGTTCTTCAAGAATATTGGCTTTTGGTTTTCTTTCTTTTTGTTATGTCTTTGTATAGTGTTGGTGCCAGAGTCGTGGTAGCCTTATATAATTCCTTTGTATAATGACAGACTTTTATTTATTCAATTTGATTACCTGCTATTGGGGTGCTCAGGTTTTCAATTTCTTCAGGATTTAATTTTGATAAATTATCAGATATGTTGGCATATAATTGTTCATAATAATCTCTAATTATCCTTTGTATTCTTGTGGAATCAGTTGTAATATCTCCCCCTTTTATCGGATTTATTTATTTGATATTAGTTTTATCTTTTTTTTTCTTATGTTATGGTTTGGGTCTGAAATATCTTGCCAGGTTTAAGTCTTGAAGATTTTGATTCCCAATGCAATAACAAGCAGAGGTTAAATAGTTTTTTCTGACAGAGTCTTCTTATGTGTGTAGTTAGGCTGGTCTTGAACTCACTATGCAGCCCAGGCTGACCTCAAATTCATGGTAGACTTCCTGTCTCAGCCTCCTGAGTGCTGGGATCACACGTATGTCAGCCAGAGGTTAAGGGTTTTAGAAGTGATTGAATTATGAGGGCTCTGATCTCATGAAGAGATTCATCCATGATGGATTCATAATTGAATAAACTGTTGAGAAGTGGTGGAGATTGTAGGAGGTGAGGATAACTGGATGGAGTAGGTCACTGAGTACATGCTGAGGCTCTTTCTCTGTCTCTGCTTCTTAACTGCCAGGACGTGAGCAGCCTCCTTGCCAGACATCACCTGCCACCATGATGTTCTCCCTCTTCACAGGCGTATAGCAACAGACCCAAGTGCTGATGCCACTGAAGCCTCTGAAACTGTGCACCAAGAGAACATTTCCTTGTTTAAAAAGTCTTTTTCCCAGGTACTTTGTGACAGCAACAAAGGATAATATTATAGCTTAGAGTTTATCAATTCTGTTTATTCTTTTGCAGAACAACCTCTTCATTGCATTGATGTTTCGCTGGGTCTCCCTTACGGCTTATCTCTTGTGCCTTCTATCAGCCCATCATTGGTTATTTTAGGTTATGGGATAGAGAACCCTTACATTCATCTCTGAGCGAAGTAGCACTAGTTAACCAAAAACAATGTTCTGAAGAAAGTTTCAAATATACGCTGCTAGGTGGAGCCACACCAGCAGTGGGGCAGTGCATACACTGGCAAGAAAGCGCATGTAAGTGGGCCACTGCAGCATCTGCTCAAGCTGGGCAGATGCTGAAACTAAAGTTTAGCTAAGTATCTGCTATAGTCTAGGCTCAGGAAAGGTAAAAACCCAGAGACTGCTGTAGAATTTAGGAGGTTTCAGTATCAAGAAATAGTTATTAGAGTATTGAAATGAATGAACACCATTCACTCCTGATCACTGGAACACTACTTGATTTATAAGTCTAGCAAAAGAGTTACGGCTTGTCTCTAGATATTCCCACAAAGGCCCATGTACGCATAGATATGGAGGCTGGGATGGGTGGATGTAGGGTGTGTGAAGATAGATTATGGGTCTGTGACACTGAATTAGTCCACTGATTGGTGCAGCATAGTTCTGGGTGTGGATGATGGGAAGGCCCACCATGGATGTGGGTGGCACTGTCCAATGGGCTTGTAGCCTTGATGGGATAAAAGGGAAAGGAAGGCCTCTGCTTGCTACTTCCTGTCTGCCATGCCATGGGCTGTTTTTCCTTTGTGATACCCGTCTGCCTCACCTTGCCTTGGAGCCAGCCAGCTATGGACTGAAACCACTACTAACTGTGAGCTAAAGTATACTTTCCTTCCTTTCACTTTGGACTTTGGATATTTTCGTTTAGCAGTGAGAAAGTAGTTAAGAGAGAAAGGTTTTAATTGGACATTGGAATAGAGAAGCTCCTTTTATTGATGGGTTGCTAATCTAAAGAAATCCACAAAATTGGAGTTGGAGGAAGTCAGTCTGCAGTATAATCTAATGAGACCATACACAGAGGGGAGCAAAGCTGAAAGATTAAAGAGACAGAGACGGAAATCTGATGGTAAATATTCAAGGATGACATCACCATTCCTTTAATTCCAATTTTGTCAATAAATTTACCTTTTGTTTACTTTTGGTTTAAACTACTTGACATAGTTTTATATTACTTCCAACCAAATGGCCTGTGGTAGGCAGGGACTTTGCCTGATGATACTGCTGTGAATATGTTGTTGTCCACTACCTACAGTACTTGGCAGTTTGTAATTAAGGTTACGAATCAGCTGACCTTAAAATGACATAATTTTGGGCAGTCTAGTCTAATCACATAAACCCTGAAGTTCAGAGTTTCTTTTCTGACTCTTAACAGAGAGGGAAGTAAGAGATTTGAGGCAATGTTACTGGCTTGAAGATCAAGATATGTCAAAGATATAGAGACTCCAGTCTTACAATGATAGGAAACTGAATTTTACTTGTAAGCAGAAGCTTCTCTAGAGCTTTCACATAAGGACTCATTCCAGGCAATGTTTTGATTTTGATCTCTGACCCTCTATTAAGGAACCCATATAAGGCATGTTGTGCCAAGGCTTTGGACTCACAGAACTGCAAGACAGTAAGTGGGTGTCATTTCAAGCTACTAAGTGTTAGTTGTGTTTTATGGAAGCAATAGAAAACTAAGCTAAATAAGTGTACTTTTTGTTCAATAAGATTTTTGGAGGTCTTGATTTATGTCCAGTGTCTAGGGCCATATAGATATAAACATGAAGTAAATATTAAAAATAATTATATGAGGCTCTTGTCAGAAGCTTTATGTCCTTTTTACAAGGAATGTTTGGCACAGTGGCAGGGACATTGTCTTATTTATCTCTGTTTCCTGGAACCTTGCTGTTCACAGAGGGGATTCAACTCTAATTTGTCCCACTAAATTGAATGGCTTTACAATGTGACAGTTTCAACAGTGTTCAGTGCTATAGAGTAAAAAGTGAAGACTTTAGTGTTTGTTTAAAGTTATGACTTAGGAAATATTTTCTAGTGTCTAGCCTGGCCTTTTTTTTTTTTTTTTTTTTCGGTACTGGGGATCGAACTCAGGATGCTGCGCTTGCTAGGCAAGCGCTTATTCCACTGAGCTATATCCCCAGCCCTAGCCTGGCTTTTAATTTATATTATATGTGAAGAAAGAAGAGAACTCTTTACATCTTAATTTTTTCTCCTTTCCTTTTTCATTTTAAAGAGAGAAAGAAAAAACAAGAAATAAAAATGATGATACAGAGTTTGAAAGCAGGATAACAGGAAATGAACAATGGTTAATGTATTGCACATTGTGGTCTTCAAAGTAGTTGTTCAAATTATAAGATATAGACATGCAAAATTAATAAACCAATGCAAGTACAAACTGATCTTTTCAGTGGACTAGAAGAAATTAGTAGTATAATTATGTTAAATCTATCTATATCTATATCCATATTTAGGATATAGAATTTAGAGAAGGTTTCAGTATCAAAAGATATAGACAGGTATCTTCTCCCTTCCTTCTCTCCCCCCCCCCTTCTTTCCTCTGCAGCAGTTTCCTTCCCTTTCTCCGTATCTATTGTACCTTTTGTGTCTTATTTACTTTTCCATCTTCTTACACTAGGGAGACAAGATGATGTTTACACACATGAGTTTGATTGATATCCCTTATGAGTATGGTCTCTGGTTGCATCCAGGTACCTATAAAAGCCTAGAATTTATCCTTCTTTATAGCTGAGCAGTACCTTTTTGTTTTTTACGCTTACGATTTACGTGTCCTAATCATCAGCACATTTAACATCAAATTCCTGAAGCAGATTCAGAACTCAGTATGCAATTATCTTATATTTACTTCTCAGCAATTTAAATATGATTATGCTTAGTTAATGTCTTCTCTTGGTGACCAGCATCAGTGTCTGGTCTAATTACCCGTATTTGTCCCCCTATAACTTTTCCAGATTGTGCAAGCTACACTGACCCTTCTTTTACATTGTGATGCTCCAGGTTAGGGTAAAGCTCTTTTGTATGCCGTGCACGTATCATCTGTCTTCTTCATTCCTTTGCCTTCTGCCATCCCAGTGATCAGTTTCTTTCCTAGGGCTTGTTCTGGGACTGGCAGTTAACTGGCTCCCAGTCCCACAGTCACAATGAACTACATTGTCCTTATAGGCAGAACCCTCTCTGGCTTCCTCCTTTCTATTTTACTGCTTATCTCTTGGGTCATAATTACTTTCTCACCCTAGGCAAGAAATATCCAGGTACTCTTAACTTTTGATAGCCTTTCTGCCATTGGATGGCTAACTTTGCATTTCAGGATTATGAAACTATAGGATTTTAGGATCTTTGACCTACATAAAATGTCTGGTTGAAACCAATCAAACATAAAAGAATGCTTCTATCAAGATGGACTCTGCTGTACAGAGAGGCCGTCTTGAAGGACTGCTGCCTTTGGAATGATAACTTCACACTGAAAAGGGCCAGCAGTATTGAGTAACGCTTTTAATTCCTGCCTGACATCTTCTTTTGAGAAGTGTTAAATGTTGCCATTTGCTTGACAATTCAAAAGTGAGTCATGTGGTTGATATTTTAGCAATGAGACGAATGTAGAGAATGTCATTTTTCCTTTAATTATTTCTGTTAGAATAAAGTTGGCAAGAGATAATAGTAAAGAGATATTGGCATTTATACATGTTCATACTTACTTTTATGACAGCATCGTTCTGACTTTCATGGGGGGTATCCTCACAGTGACCCTGTCTGGTTTAAATGTTCTGAAGTTGCAGTGTGAAGCATCTTTCTCATCCTGCAGACAGAAGCAGTAACTCTCACCATATACTGGGGTTTTGATCAAATGCAGTCACACTGCCACAAAGACATTTTACTTTATATTAACTGACTGATGCTCTGATTTGTATGGAAAAATGAGCTTTTCGTTTTCTTTTGCGGGAGGCAAAGTCTGTTGTATAAATCACCCCCCCCCCCCGCTTTTTTCCATGCTCTCCACTGTGTTCAAGTTATTGTTGTTGAACTTAAAAGTAAAGGAGTTGTTTCTCTTTTTTTGTCTTATTATTAGAGGGCTATGACCATGGCTTTTTATTTTTCTGGTTCAAATTACTAGAATTCGGAACTTAGTCTTGGCATTCTATTAATAGAAAATCCGGTGAAGAACCATTACCCCACCAATTTAAGGATATCATTTTTTCCATATGTCACATTTTTACAAAGGGGAGAAGATTAAGAGAATAAGTTAGATTAAGAGAATGAATTATAATACTGGCAGCTACAATAATACTGAACACTAGTCTGCGACTGGTGATTACATGCACAATATCACCTTCCACTTATGGTACTATGGTGGACAAGATACCCAGAGAAACTTTCTCACTGAAAAACCACTAAAAATGTTATGGAATGGTGTCTACAAATGTGAGCAGGCAACAAGTAAGGGATTATCAGGCTTACTTCTAGGCATGCACAAACAGAAACCCTGAGAGCTAACCGATCTCTAAATTTTACTTTCATTCAGAGGACATTTAAGGAGCAAGTGAGTGTCAGACTGGACTTCTCATAATTACAGAACAGGACACAAAGGCCCCAGAATGCTGAGACAAAGGGGCTTCACCCTCATCGCAATGGGTGGCTGTAGGTGTCACCCTCCACTCAGTGAAAGAGAGATTAAGACACACATAAGGGAGAGT
Organism: Dinomys branickii; assembly: GCA_004027595.1. NCBI lineage: Eukaryota > Metazoa > Chordata > Mammalia > Rodentia > Dinomyidae > Dinomys > Dinomys branickii. Next base: position 40,109 of record PVLD010005280.1, on the reverse strand, counting down.
GAGCTTTATGACGTGAGTTTAATTTGAGTTCCATAAAAGAAATGGGAAATATTCAGAGAAATGATGGCTGAGAATTTCCTAGTTTCCAGTCCTAGAGACTGTTTGACCCAGGCATCTACATAGTGATGTAGCTGGGAGAAGGATGTTTCTGGAAGGAACCAGCACAGGAGAGCAACACGGGAAGGAGACCCAGGACGGTAGGAAAGGTCTTGGCCACAGGGAAATACCCCGTGTGGTTGCACTGCTGTTCCCATAGTCCCCATGAGTGTGCTCCTCTGCCCCTGCCTCCACCAGTTTTTCTCCCCCTTCTACCCACAGCTCAAGGCCCTGTCCCCTCAGGTACTTCAGACAGGGGCAGGTGAGAAATTTTCTCACCCTGGGAGTTTCACGAGGAGCTGAGATCAGATGAGACCAGGAAAGTGCACCGGGGAAGGAGCCATGAAGGAAGGTCTTACTCTGTAGTTCAGGGTGGTCTCAAACTCATGATATTTCTTTCTTTGCCTCTCAAATTCTGGGATTATAGCTGTGTGCCAGTATGCCTGGCACATTTTTATCCTTCTGTAGTTAAAATTTTAACCAATAAAATTACTCATGTTTTATTTTGTAATTGAAAAGAATTGCTTCTGTCTCGGTGGAAGGAATGGCAAAGTCACTTTCTTTGGTCGCCAGTCTGGAAATGAAAGATGATTTCCTCCATGAACTCTTGATGCTGAAATCTCTACAAAGCAAACACGGTGCTAAGTTGGTTGCTCACTTTAAAATAACACTGTTCTTATTGAATGTCACCCTTTAGATTCCCTGAACAACCAAAGAAATGCATCCCCCTTTGAAGTGCCAGTGTATGAAAACACAGCAATACAGGCTGCAGCTACAATGCATTATCCCAGTGTCATTGACTGCCGGCACCTCAGCCCTCTGGGAATACTATTTTGTGCAACACTAATGGCCTGCCCAAGATACTGCCGCAGCATCTGCTAACTTTGGCTTTGGGGCAAACACCTTGGGTCCTTGCACCTGAGGAGCCATGGTTCTAGGATGTTTGGGAAAAGTGGCCACAGGGAGCTTCTGGGGAATTTTGTGGCTCCAGAGCAGTTATGAACCTGTGGAAAGAACACACCTTTTCAGGGTGCTCTCCTGCCCTGCTCTGATAAGCAACTTGACATAGATTTCTCATTTCCTTTCAGGGCAGCTGAGAAGAGTGATATGGTTGAACTCCACTTATTTGCTATTTACTAGGCTTCTAAGAGCCAGAGTCCTGAAGAAAGACTCACTTCCCAGGATATTCTGGACACTTACCCAAATTAACTTAGAAATACTGTGATGTCTCCAAAAGGAGAATTTCTGTAGAAACCAACCTAGTCATTGAGCGATGAGATTCACTGACTGAGCGATGTTACAGCAGTCCAGCTCTGATCATGGGGGCTTTTAAGTGAGCTTCGTGTTTCATTGTTTTTCATGTGTGACCAAGTGACCCTTACTCTGTATTCACCTGAACCTGTCAGTGTGTTCTCCCTCTTTTGGTCGCCTGGATGGAGGGGAAGAGACTGAGTGAATCTGACACTAGTTACTTCCAGGTGGAAGAGAGAAGAAGCGCTGAATCCACACAGTATTTGAGGAAAGTGAGAAAGGTGCACTCACATCTGAGTGTGATAGCGAGTGTCTAAACTTCTAACACTCAGGAGGCTGAGGCGGGAGGGTTACCAGGAGTTTGAGGTCAGCTTGGGCTACATGTTGAGTTCAAATTCAGCCTGAACTACATTGCGAGACCATCTCAAAAACCAAACCAAAGCAAAACAAGCTATAAAGACAGTTAAATTGAATTTATACTAAACTTACAGGAAATGTATATAGATACTTTTTTCTCCTATTGTTTCTTTTTCTCTTTTCTTTCTTTCTTTCTTTCTTTCTTTCTTTCTTTCTTTCTTTCTTTCTTTCTTTCTTTCCTTCCTTCCTT
>PVLD010005280.1:0-38055 GCA_004027595.1 Dinomys branickii | reverse complement strand
CAGCATAGGAAAGAAAAGGACAGCGGAGCATCAAACACCGTTTTCCTTCTTAACTTAAAAAGTGGCACCTGGGCTTGGGGTCACGGCTCAGTGGGAGAGCACCTTCCCAGCCAGCACTGTGAGAAGGAAACAAGTCGCTGAGCGTGCCGGGCCCCTGCCATGTTTGTGCTCCTGCCCACGCGGAGCTCACAAGGTAATTGCCACTGTTTTCCGTACCTGTTGTATGAAGCGTCTCTGCCATTCCCGTTCCAAAGAGCTGGGCCTAGGACGGCTCGCTCTGAAATACTGAGCGGGTAGGGATAGTCAGAGCAGCAGGTTAGGAAGATCATGCCCCTTGCCTTGGATGGTACTTTGAAATTCCTATTTTATTAGGTTTTCTGTGTTCAAAGTTAATTGCAGAAATTTACATCACCAAGTGTCCCTCATACCGGAAAGTGCCAAGCCCTTCTACCTGAGTTGCCTGATCGTTTAAAATGTCTTTCCTGTGCACTCCCATCTCACTTGCAGGAGATGAAGGATTTGGTGCCTACTAATAAGGAGGCCAGAGCTGGTGCTCTGAGGCAAAGCTGCCCTGTTGTGGAACCTGCCTTTGCCTGCACTTGAGCAGGCCCCGAGCAGCACCTGGATTCACACAGAGCTGGCCTTACCCAGAGGCTCTGGTTTTAGTAGGTCAGGAGTGGAGTTAACAAATTTGCATTTGTGACTGGTTGGGGTTAGACTAGGGAGCTGGGTCCCTTTAGCAAGGAGAAAGGAAATAGCCTCTGCATTGTAGCAAACAGCTGAGCAGACAGCCTTTCCTACACTGAACCGATGACCTGCAGCTTCATGCTACACAGAAGCGTGTAGCTGACACTGACACTCCTAGGCTCTTTTTTGAGGAGGCCACTTCTCCTTAAGTAAAATTCCCCTATTAGCCTCGCAAGCCTCACCACCTAGGAACAAGTCCGGTGACCGCACAGTAGCCCTCCAAGGCAGGGGCGGCGAGACAGCAGCCCAGCCCCAGGCCCAGCGGCGTCCCAGCTCTGGGCTGCACCCCTTCTCCACGGCGGCTTTTGGCAGCTTCCTCCAGCGAGGTCTGCCCTCAAATTATATTTTGCTGTGCCCTGATCTCCTGTTCAGACTCTCTTCCTCCTTACACACCACAGAGAGACAAGCCCAGCTTGGGTGAGACGGGACCCTGGACCCCAGGCCCCCCACATGTAACAGTAGTGATGGTGGGGACTGCCTCCGAGAAGCACTGTTCTGAACTATCAAGGAGAGCGCTACGGGCAGAGTAGTACAGGTCAATCTGTGTCCCACTACCCATCCTATAGTGGACTGAGCCCTGTGATTGGCTATCAAACATGCTTGCCCGGGGTGTCTTACATGTCACTGTGGAGGCCATAAGGCACTCTCTCTAGCTTGAGATTTTTTATTACAAAATCTTTACCATAACCCACTAGGGTTAAGGATAACAACAAGCGTTGGAGAGTATATGAATAAACCAGAACTGTTACAGTTTTGCTGGTGGGAATGTAAAATGGCACAGCTACCTGAGAAGACAGACTGACAGTTCCTCAACAAGTTTACAGTTGAGTTACCGTAAGACCCAGGAGTTTTACACCAAAGTATTTACTTCTGAGGATAAGAAGAGTATGTCTAAAAAATTTACGTCATCCATGAATGTTCATGGTACAGTTATTCATAATAGAAAAGAAGCAAGAGAAATGTCACATAATGAAGAAAATGTGGTCTATCCATACAAACGTCATTCAGCCTTAAGAAGGAATGAATTTTTGACATATACTACAGAATGAGTGAGCCTTGAAAGCGTTATGCTAAGTGAAAAAAGCCACTCACAAAAGATTGTATATCATATAATTCCATTTATATGAAATAGAACAACAAAACCCATAGAAATAGAAATATTAGTGTTTCTTGGGAATGGTTAGGAGGCTGTGGTTAAAGGGTGAGAATTAACTACTCCTGGGTACGGGTTTTGAGATTTTTATGTTGTTCAAATCTGTGCACATATTAAGTACCTCTAAATTATATAAAATGTGAAAATTTTATGACACGTGAATTACATCTCAAGAAAAACTTCACCAAAATATTTAACCTGAAATTACAAAATGGCAAAGCAAATATGTTTGAAAAAACTAGAAGGAATACATTGACTACCTACAAAATAATCTTTTATAAATATTTTCTTTAGCAATAAGGAACATCAGAGTCAGTGAAATGGTATCTTCAAATGCTAAGATAATAACTGCCTAATAGAAAATTTTAACTCGTAAAACTACCTGATAAAATAAAAAAATTCTCAAGCAAGCCTAAGCTGACTTTACTATCAAAAGATCATGATTAAAATACTCTCTAAGGAATAGATTTCAAAAGGATATAAAGTAGGTAAGATGGAAATCATCCTAGATTGGGAAATCTAAGCTGCAATAAGAAATACTGAGCAGAGATAATAGTAAAATGAAACAAAAATGGGTGCGAGGAATAGATCAAACTAAAATCTTGAAACAGATGCCCAAACCAAAATACTGGAAGACATGGGATTTCAGTTAGGAGAGAATGACTAACGTTGCAATAGTGTTGAGAGATAGGTAAAAACATTGATATTTATCTTATGCATGTTATAGGAAGGAAGATCACTAGAGAAATAAATATGGAGAATACAACTTTGAAATTAGCAGAGGAAAACAGGAGAGGGAAAAATAACTTTAAAAAGTCAAGAAGTGAGAAGAAAATTGAATAAGAAAGGGAAGGACAAATAGAACCTAGTAACATTTCTCAAAATTAATAAAACACAAATTGAGAGAAACTAAAGAGAAAAAAGAAATCAAAATTATAGAAAGAAGCTTTAATGTGCTTTTCAGAAACTGAGTGATGAAGCAGCAGTACGGAAAATTTAAAGAATGTGACTTACAAGTCATGTTCTAATCTGAAACAGTGCGACATGCAGCACAGAGTCTGCATCCTGTGTAAGCATGGGCATCACTGCAAAGTCCCCAGCTTTCTTTCAGCACATGGTGTTAAGCTAGAAGCCAATGACCAAGTGATAATCAATACAATTCCACATATCAAGAGATTACAAAATACATTTCTTAGTAAACCTTGTGTCAAATAAAAGATTTGTAGTGAAATTAGGATACTATTTAGAGTTTAGAAGTGAAAATACTACTATCAAATTCCAAAAAAAGCCGATGAAGTATCAATTAGAAATTCTAGATTTTAGCTGTTGTGTAAAGCAAAACAAAGACAAATTTAATGAGAAATAAATCCACTTTAAATGTATAGAAAAATAACAGCAAAATAAGACAAAAGATTTTGAAGAAAGAAAATATGGGCAGAAATTGGCTGAATAGAAAGTAAGCATAGAATACAAAGTATAATTATAAAATTTAGTCATTTGGAAAGACTGATAAGCTGCTAAAGCCATTAAGAAAGTAGAAGAGCCACCGGAAAAGGCACTGTGAGAAATGTAGAAGGGGGTACAGTTGCCAGCATGAAGAAATTATAATAGTGTGAATATAAAATTCTTTGAAACTTCTAGGAAATGGATAAATTGCTAGAAAAATGTAACTTACTAAAACTGGTTCAAGAAGAAATAGACTATATGAAAAGTTATGATCATTAAACAAATTAAACAGGTAGTTGATGATGTTACCATAGAAAAAACTCCATGCTTATGTTTTTACCACAGAGTTTGAATAAACCTTCAAAGAATGGAAAACTGTAAATTAATAGAAAATGTATGAAAACACTAAAGGAGGGAAAATTTCTTAACTTGTTTATGAAATTATGAGATCTTATTGTGGGAAATTACTTGTGAATGCTCTTCAGGAACATGGATATGATAGTTTTGAGCAAAGTATAAGCGAAACCAATCCAGGGGTGTATAGAAAGAATAATGCACTGTGCTTAGCCTGAGTGCAGACTTTTGTTTGAAAATAACAGATGTTATTCTCCACATAAGCAGATCTTGTGTTGATGGTGAAAAATTCTTTCATAAAACTCAACATCTAACAAAACAAAAAATACTATTTATACAAGTATCAGATATATAAAATATAACAAACTAGGAATAAATCTAATAAAATATGTGAAAGACCTTTTTGGAGGAAATCGTGCGGTCAAAATGTTTGGAAACCACTGATCTTGGAGTGATGGATTCATGTTGTAACTGTGACTAATGGTTGTATAATTGTTTCCCCTCCACAGAAACTTTCAGTGGCCTAGCTCCTTTCTTCGGAAGACATTAAAATATTAGAAAAGCACTCATGTGGTTTTCCTATAGGAGCAGTTTACACTTGCTGAGCTATCCTGTTAGAAGTCTTTTGAAGCATTACTTCTTTTCCTGGAAGCTAGATGGCATACTTTATTTAGAAAAATAAGAGGGATTATCTAGTGACTAAAGTTTTATTTAATGATGTATAAATATGATTCTTTACTATAGGCCTTATAAGACTGATTATACAGGCAGATTTTTTTGTTTAGTTTGTTTTTTTTAGAGACAGAGTCTCTCTATATAGTCCAGCCTAACCTTGAACTCATTATGGAGTCCAGACTGACCTTGAGCTCATGGCAACCCTCTTTAGGAAGATACATTCATGTAATAATAGTCATTGCTAATCTGGGCAGTCAATGTAATGTGCATGTTACTTTTCCTTAATGATGTATGTAATTTGAAAAATATGGTCACTTTTCCCAGTTGAAAGATTCACTTGGTCTCGGACCATCCTGGCCTGAAGGATGCTGAGGATCACGGGGCCCCAGTTTCAAAGCTGTGCTCGCATTGCTGCCTTTGAGAAGAAGCATCTGGAGAAGAGAAGTCCGTAGTGTACGCACTGATTTAATCCAGACGTTTTAACTAGGAACAGCTGCTGGTTTTACTTGGTTAAAATTCTGAGATAAAATACACTGGCAAAACATTTGAAAGAGAAAAACAAATAAAGTTTGTGAAGACACATGACAATCTTGAGAATATCATCCAAAAATCAAAGAAAAGGCAGTGCTTAATTCCTCTGATTAAAAAAAATTCTTATTAATACTGGGTAAAGGCAATGTAAATAGACTTAGATCCTATTCAGAATTCAATGATGTAGTTGCCCCCCAAATCCTATTGCATTCCTTCTAATTTATAGCAATTATTAAGTAGCCAACAGACCGAGCTTCTTACATGGCAGTCATAACACAATCATTTCTACAATTACTATCAGGAGAGTTTAACTCATTTGGAAGTCTCTCAAGAGAAATTTCAAAGTTCAGGCCATTCACACCCAGATGGTCAAATCATTAAATCTTGGCAAAGACTGAGATGTTATTCCTTCCCCGTGTAACTATTGTACAATAACTAGTGAATGCCATTCTATGTCCAAATAATAAATGATTTGTATTGTACTTTGAACATTTTTATTTATTCTCAATTGTTACCGATATGCTAAGTGAATTTAAAAAATGTTTTAGAGGGAGACTAGAATGAATATTAGTTTCACTATTGATTGTAGCACTGTTTCAGAAGGCATATACAGGCAAGGGGAGATTTAATTCATTCTTCCTTTTTTAGAGTCAGTAGTAACAAAAACCAAGGTATCCTACACAGGGGATACACTTTGCAGAAGTAGTCTTGACCTAGGATGACAGACCTGCTGATTGTCTTCATTCACAGAACACCCATTGGATCTTCTGGTCAACTGGTCAGATCATCGATTACCCCTTTGGAAAAGCACAATCCACTTTCCTTTCATTCTCTTCTTTTCATGGCTATTCGTTTTCCCCTATTAAAGACTACAGTTTATCTCCCCATCCCTTGACTTTGGAATTGGTCACAGGGCTTGTTCTGGACATGACTAAAGCTCTAGTCCAGTGTGCCAGTTCTGCGTTTAGGCATGAAAGACTGTCTAGGTAGACATTTGTTCTTTCATGCTTCTACCTTAACTACAAAGAATGATATTCTCAGTGTAGTATGTCTGTATCAGAAAAGCATTGAGAGAGGTGTGGGAGAGGGCCACCCAGCCAAGCTCAGCCTAGATTAACTAACCTCTGGTGACCTGCGTCACACAGGTCTAATAATTGCTCACTGCTGTGTGTCCCTGCTGTTTTGTGGATGATCGTTATCAAGCCAGTACTGTAGCAACAGTTGAATGACAAGCCCTTGAAATCCATTTATGATTTTCCAGGAAATTGTTAGCCCTGTCAGATTTTAGGAGCTGATCTTTGTCTTGTAAATTCAATATGAGATTCAGCTTCAGCTTTGGCTATATTACTGTGCTCTAGATTCATGCTTTTTTGAGGTTTACAAGAATGTCAAGCAGAGGTCAGATTTGGCAGAGTATTTCTTGATTCCTCTATGCTGGCTGAGTATGTTCATCCCGCTCTAAGACCCTCTCTGTAGTCAGTTCCCACAGATCAGACCTCTACACTTTCCTTTCCTTTCTTATCATGCCCAAAGTCATAGGAGGTTTCATATTGGAACCACATTGACCTATAAAATATTACAAAAATATTACCTCAATTAATTTTGATATATATATGAGTTATCTGGTGCATTAAAGTGATTAAAGTGATTCTTCTTCAGAATTGATTTATTCTGAATGTTTCTTCTGAAAACATGCTGTGATTTTTTTGAATAAAAATCCAAAGTGACAACCATGATTTTGTCTAATCCATGCCTTGCAATAAGCAAGTTGTGTCATTTCTTGTCCAGTTACAGTCATGATGCTTTGGTAGAAGTGCCTGGAAAAAGAGGTACTGCTCCACTTACTGGGACCACTTTAGCTCACAGGATGCTCTCAACATTTTCTAGAACGTATTCCACCACTGATCTCTTATCCAGTCAAGGTGGATGAGTTTAGTGATGGGGTACATGCAGTCACAATGGCACTTCTGGAAAGTCTGGGAAAGCATCAGCAGAACTTGTTGAGGCCCTGAGCAGTGGATATTTGAGAAGTCCAGCAAAGCAAGTTCAGCACAAATCAGGATGAACTCTGAAATACTGATGTGGAGGCCTATATTCCTTATCCACGGTCTTAGTTACTTTTCTCCCATTGCTGAGACAAAATACCCAATGCCCAGAATTAAGGAAGGAAACATTTATTTAGCTCACAATTGTGGAGATTCCAGTCCATACTTAGCTGGCTCCAAGACAGAGTGGCACATGGCAGAGGGCAACAGTTCATGGTAGTTGAAGACAGCAAAGCAACAAGAGCAAAAGGGAGGAGGAGCGGCAAGGAAGACACTTTCCCTCCCTTACAATGTATGCGGGCTGCCTGCCCCAGGGCGGGTGCAGCACTCACACCCATAACCCAAACATTGGACCATGAATCAGTCATAAACTCTAGAAGCCCACCCCATGACTGCACGAGGCTTTGGGGGACATCAGGACACAAACCGTAACACCCACCTTGCTTTGTGACTCCAAGTGCACCCGAACATCCACCTGAGACTTGTAGGATAATACATGCCTGTGCAGGGTCTTAGATTTGTAATGCAAATTTAAGACTGTGCAGTGAGGAGATTTGCTTCCTATGAGTCTTCTGTCAACTTGTCTAATACTAGCCCTTGAACACTCTGAAATTGTTACAGCAGATAAATTTAGTGGTTCAGCCTCACTCTGATATTAAAAGCCACAGGGAGAGTGGAAGTTGGAGAAGCTCCTAGCAACTAAGGTCAGCTCCACAGTGAAACCACAACTGGGAACCAGCGGAGAAGCCCTAGGGAAAGGAGCTGTCCCTGGTTTGGGTGCTGACTGCCTACAGATGATTTACTCTGCAGGGAACAGCGTAAGTGTACGTAAATAAGCTGCTGGTTTTCACAAGTCCTATCTAGCTGAGAAGAAGAAATGAGGAGCAGACAGAGGCGAGAGAGGGGAGGGCCGTCTCAGATCTAGATACAAACTGGGAGAAGGTGTCCAGTTGCCTGTCTTGCTTCTGTAGCCTCTGCAAATAACCAGAGAAGAATGTCTACAGTAGCTTGACAACGAGGGAAATTAGATACATACAGATGCTAAGATTGTTTTCCCGTATACTCTACAGTTCATGAAAGAAAATAACTTTTTGAGAGATCAGAATCATGGTAAAAACCAGTTTACTTGTAACTTCACAACTTTCAGCTACTGTCTGGTTCAGAAAGAGAAGGTGGAGAATTGCAAAAGGATGCAAGCACTCAGAAGTTTAGGAAAGTGAAGCCTCGTATCAGCATGTTCTCTTGTGCCCCATCTACAGTCACGAGTCATGTTTCTGCCAAGCAAATTCAACTAAGCATACCCAGACTAATATTCTAAGTGTGTAACTATCATCAAATGCTCATGAGTGAAAAGAAATTCTAAAATCTTCTGCTGATTACAGGGGCAGTTTCAACAGCACCAGTCATCCTGCAAGTAGTGTCTTGTAATACATGGAGCTACTTGCTGCACTTAGTCTTTCTTTACGTTTTGCGGCTGTCTTATGTGCATGAAGTCATTTCCTCATCAATGAGAGTTAGAGTTTAGGGCAACAAAGGGGACATCGGGATTACCTGCACCGCTACACCTGTTTGGAAGCTTCAGTCTCTGTGCACTGGACACCAGACAGAGACTGATCTCCCCTAGCTTCTTTCAATACTTCCTGGAACTCAGCCTATGGTCTTAGCCTCCTTAGTATTATTGTGTAATAGAATTCCTGGGTAATGTATAAAAAACACAGATGTATTTCTTACAGTTTTCAAGGCACAGAAGTCCAAATCTGAGAAGCCTATATCTAGTAAGGGCTTTCTCACCACATCTTCCCATGACAGAAGTTAAGAGGGTCAGAGCATCAGGAGCGGGGAGGAGAGAAAGGCGTGGGAGTATGATGGTTGATTGATTGTGTCAACTTGGCTAAGAGAAGTTCAAATAAATTGGCTCAGCAATTCTGCACCCTATGGAAGGGAAGGCCGACCCTCGAGTGGCTTGTTGCCTAGAAGGTATACAGGAGAAATGAAGAATCTGAATCTGAATCTGCTTCTGTTTCTTCAGAGACACTCCACTCTCCACCTTCACCTAGGACACCGTCTCCTGGCATCCATTGCAGACCTTCTGGCCTCCGGCTATGGACTCATGCAGACAATACAGTGAGCTCCAGACCTTGGACTGAATTCTTTGGCCTGCACTGTACAGACAACCCTTTGCGCTCTTCCTCATCTGGCCCTGTGTATGGCCATTGTAAGCCAATCTTGTACATTCTTACATGTTTGTGAATCTTGTGTTGTATCTACTTCTCTAGGAAACACTGACTGATACAGGAGGATTAACTGAGTAACTGCACAACCCTCATGACCAAATCCCCTCTTCAAAGTCTTTTCTTTCAATATTATCACAGAGTAAGTGTGGAGCACATGAATTTGGGGAGACACACATCGCCTACTGCTTGATATCTATCTTTGTGTCAGAATGACAAATAATTACTGATTTGGGTCTTAATGTTGACTTGTGGCTGGCATCACTGTTCTTATACCATCTACTTGTCCAGCCACTGGCTATTTCTAACTACAGTCTTAACTTTCCTTTCAATAGCTCTGTGAAAGGAAGGATTTGTGTCGTGGTTAGGAGGATAGTTTCTACAGCCGCACTGCCCGGGTTTAGAATTTTTGTCTCTGGTACTGACGAGCTGTGCCCTTTCAGCAAGTGGCTTAGAACTGTCATAGTTCAATTTCTTTTCCTATAACAGACCTTACCCTGTAGAGATTACCCCCTGCCTATAGTAGAGCTTTCCTCCTGTGCTCTACCCTCACTCTGTGATAATATTGAAAGAAAAGACGTTGAAGAGGGGATTTGGTCATGAGGGCTGTGCAGTTATTGAGTTAATCCTCCTGTACCATCTTCTGAGTATTAACTGAAAAACTAGGCTGTTGGCAGCACAGTACCTGCCTCACAGGCTGACTGCCTTCTGTCATAGTCTGTTTTATTCCACTGTAGCAGAATAGCATATCCCGAGGAACTTATAATGAGCAGAAATGTATTTTAAGTTCTGCAAGTTGGGAAGTCAAGACTGAGGAGCCAGCTTCAGGCGAGGGCCTGTTTGCTTCATTATCCTGTGGTGGAAGGACAAGAGCCACAGAGGACAGGAAGAGACTGAACTGGCCGTTCTACAGCAGTGCCCGTTCTGTCCACGAAGGGGCCCTCACGGTGCGAACACCTCATGAAGACTTCACTTCCTAAGGCCGTTACAATGGCAGTTAAAACCTAATATGAGTTTTGGAGGAGACAAACCTTTATATCATAGCACCTTGCATACATTATGCTTTTTCCTCATAATTCTTCAAGGTAGGGCCAATTCTTCAAGGTAGGGCCATCTTCCTTTTATAGTGCACATCACAGAAACTGAACTTTTTAAACATTAAACATCCTTTGACTTGTGTGGTTAGAACTTGAGCACAGGCCTGCTCCAAAGCCTAAACTTTTAACATTCTCTTACAGTGTCTCAGGTGGCTTGACCAACTCAGGTCCATGGCTGTCCTTGGCGAGTTTGCAGCTCTCTATGTCAGCTCGCCTTAGCTCTGTTAGATTCCCAGCCCACCGTCAGATTATACAGTCTCCTTGGGTACAGAAGTACGGAGAGGAAGCAGCGGTCACAGCAGGGTTCAGCACTAGAACAGTAACTCTTTTGTCTACCTTTTCTAATGAGTTTAGCTCCTTCAAAGGAAATTCACCTACATATCATCTTTACTGTGTGGGGCAAGAAAGTGTTCACCGTACTTCATGCGAAGATATCCGATGGGATGCATGTGGCAATTCGGTCCACAATGCTGTTCCTCTGCAGCCACATGAGTGTGACTCAGGAAAAATAGTAGGCATTTACATTACATTCTTTTGAGAATCAGAAAAGAATTTTAATATAATAAAATGTATTGAATCACTTTAAAAATATTATATTAAGACCTGAGTTAGAAAAATGCAAGATGCTTCAAATGGAAAGTTTATTTTTCATTCAGAATAAAAACAAAATGAATTGTGAGAATATTTGCTGGAAAGCATGCCTGCTTGAATTTGAGAGCAGCTGCAAGCTTTTGTGAGAGAGTACAATTGTGTTTGTGTGCACAGGTGTGTTTATATGTCCTTTCCCCACTCAGTGATGTGAGGAAGTAGTAAGCAAGTTACAGTGCTACGGCTCCTTTAGTTAAAGAGTTCCACGACTACTATTCTTTTTCCTTGTATTGCTTTTTCAAAATTTCTCATATTGGAACTTCTGTGATTTACAGGTGTAATGGAACTGATCAAACCACTCAAAGGTTTGAATCTCATTTTTGTCTAAACTGTAGTTAAGAAGCAGACTGATAGAACTACAAAAGGAATTAATTGAAACCTGCCATTGCAAGAGGGAGCTGCCAGAAATAAACTAGCACAGGGAATAAGCAATAGGACTCTTTAGATTAATGAATAATTCTTCATATTCTTATAGTCCGAAATACTCTGAAGGAGTATATAATTCTATTATTATCGCTATGATTACTGTTTGGTAATTGCTTCAAATTAACATATTATTAAGGCTTTGTCCTACATAGAACATATTTTTGAATAATTAATTATTATAATATGGAAGGATTATGTATTTCATGATTTCTTGTTCACAGGGTGACTGTATTTTTCCATTTTGAATTACTCAAATAAAAGAACTACTACTTTTAGATGAAAAATCTTTTCCTTTATTCGAAAACTTTTTCTTACTATTTGTATTTCCATGAAAAGCAACATTGATTTGCTGCCTTTGATGTCTGTTTTCGAATTGCTGGGACAAGTGGAAACCGCCGAAAACACCTCCTGCCTTCTCTTCTCGCACCTCGTCCCTACTGAAAGCCACACTCCACTCTGTGTCTTCAGAACGCTCCTCCCTTTGTGGCAGCTGGAAGACAGTGTTTGATGTTTTCTGATGCTACGTGGTAGTTACAGTGGAATGGCAACTTGAGTGATTTGGGGAGCCACCCTGGGGCTTGGGGAAGCGCATCTGTGGGTGTATCTGCGTAGGTCGCAGGGGCGTGGCTCTGGGATTCTGTGTCCAGGCCCTTGCCTCTCCTCTCTAGCTCTGTTCCCTGCTCTGCCTCCTTGCTGCAACGAACTAAGCAGCTTCGCCTCACCAGGCATTTCTGCATTGGATTAAATGACCATGGACTGAATTCCCTTAAAACAGATTAAAACTACCCGCCTTTATGCTGTGTGCAGGGAATCGCATCCAGAAGCAAGAAAGCGGACAGTGATTTCCTTCTGTATTATTGTGACACAGAGCAGCTTACTGGGAGTCGGTCTCTACAGCTGGTTCGTTTTTTCCCTTTCTTTCTCTCTCTTTCTCTCTTTCTCTCTCCCTCCCTCTCTCTCTTTCTTTTTACTTAAGTTTATTGGTGCAGTTTAGGAATTCATAATGACCACACTCATCATAGGGAATGAGCATCGGTACACGATATCTCTTGATTCTTCTCTTTTCCCATTCCCCTCCCCCTCTATAAAACTCCCTTCTGCTCCCCATTCACAAAGTTTGGCTTCCATTTTATCCTTTTTATCTCATTTTTTTCTTTCCCTTCCCTCTCTTCCCTCCCTCCCTAGTTCCCTTTTTCTCTTGAACGTTTCTTTCTTTTTCACAATATGTATTGTACACTTTTGTTATTATTTACATTTTTAATTGCTCACATCAGAGAGATAATGTGATATTTACACATGTGTGTCGGGTTTATTTTACTTATGATTATGGTTTCAAGGTCCACTCATTAAGATATATAAAAGCCTCAATTTTATCTTCCTTTATGGCTAAGTAATACTCCATTACATAAAAATATCGCATCTTTCTTATCCATTGATTGGTTTGGGGGGCATTGGTTTGGGTTGTTTCCAAGAGTTAGCTGTTACAAACTGTGTTGCTATAAACATGGGTGTGCCTATATCACTGTGGTATGATGCTTTTAATTATTTCAGGAAGATACTCAGAAGGAAAAATAGCTAGGTCAAATGGGGCCTCTAATCCTAGTTTTATGAGGAATCTCCATACTGATTTCCACAGTGATTATACCAGTCTACACTTCCACCAACAGTGGAGAAGTGTTTCTTTTTCTCCACAGCCCTGGAAACACTTGTTATTGGTTGATTTCTCAATAATAGTCATTCTTTCTAGAGTGAGGTGGAATCTCAGCATTGTTTTAATTTGCATTTCTCAAATGACCAGTGATGTTGAACATTTTTGCATTCCTAAAATTCATTTGGAGCCAAAAGAGACATAGAATAGCAAAAGCGATTCCGGGCAACAAAAGCAAGTCAGGGGCCATCACGATCCATCACTTAAAATTATATTACAGAACTACTGTGATTAAAAATTGCATGGTACTGGCAAAAAAAAAAGCACAAAAAGAAAAAATAAACAACCTGAGGATTAATGGAACAGACTAGAAGATGCAGAAACAACTCCAAATGCACTCAGCCACCTGATCTTTGACAAAGGGGCCAAACACATTTACTGGAATGGCCCCTTAATAACTGGTGCTGGGAAAACTGGCTTTCCACATGCTAAAAACTAAAATCAGACCCATGTCTAGCACCATGCAGTAAACTACAATCAAAACAGATCAAAGATCTAAATATTAAAACAGAGCAACTAAGTCTGATGGAGGATAGAACAGGTAGAACTCTGGAAGACATAGATGTAGGCAAAGACTTCATTAACAAAATCCTGATCATACAGGAATTATCACAAAGAATAAAAAGCTGGTATATCATTAAAATGCTTTTCCATGGCAAAAGAAACCAATGACAGAGTGAAAAGACAAGTCACAGTGGAAAAAGTTTATGCCAGCTGTTCTTCAGACAAAGGACTAATATCTAGAACATATGAAGAACTGAAAAAATTAGACCCTGCAAATTCAAAGACCCAATCCAAAAATGGGCATCTAGAATGAATGAGTACTTCTCAGGAGAAATACAAACAGCAAATAAATATACGAAAAAATGTTCACTCTTTCTAGAAATCTTAGACAACACTTTCATGTCATTGTTTTCAACTAATGAGCTTGTTTTTCTACTGGTAAAAAAGGAAATCAGAATAGGACTTCTCTTGTCTCCCAGCAAACCATATTTGCACCAGTGTACTCCGCCTTGCTTCCTTTCCAGTTTAAAATTAAAGCCAAGTCCTGCACTTGTGTATTAAATATTTTTTACTCTTCTCTAACTCAGACTTTTCTCTTGCAATTATTCTCTTTAATATGAATTCTTCCTTTTGTACTAACTAATGATGCAATGTATTTCACCAAACACACACACATGTGAGCACATGCACATACATACACACATGCGCACATGTACATGTATATACAGGCATGCACACATGTATACACACACTCTCTCACACACATACACATGTATACACACTTTCACACACATTCACACACACACACACACACACACACACACACACACACACACTCCATGCTTTTTATCTCTTTTCCTCTTTCAGATTTTTCTCTTTCTTAACTCCTTTTACGTACAGAAAATCTCTAGGGAACATTGTCAGTTCTTACGATTCCCTTCTTTTTCTCCCTCTTCTCTTGGGCTCCCTCAGGAGGTTTTGTCCTCATTATGCCCTAAAACTGCACTTGTAGCCTGACCAGTGAACGCCTTGGTGGAGCTGAATCCCTCCGGGGATCGAACTCAGGACCTTCCACTTGCCATGCAAGCGCTTATTCAACTGAGCTATATCCCCAGCCCTGAATCCCTTAGTCATTATTTCTGAGGGCCCTCTTCTCAAGCTTCTTTTTCGTATTACTTCATGTTGGGCGAACCCCTTTGTTGGTTCTGCTAGTTTGCCATCTTCCTTCAGCTCTAGAGACTTCTGATCAGCCGACTACCCAGTATTTCCACTTAAGGGAACAATAGACAGCTAACGAGCAATATGATGAAAACATAATTCCTGACTCTTCCCTGAATAATAGAAGTCACTATTATTCACCCAGAGTCCAAAAGCCTAGGAGTCATACTTGTTTTCTCTCTTACCAAATATCCACATCCAAACTTGAACCTATTTTTGTGGCTTTTGCTTTCAAAACATCCCACTAGTCCAGACATTTCCCACTGTCTCTCATGCTATTATCTGAGCCCAAATCACACTCAGCTTTCCCCTTAGCCTCACCTCTTAGACGTCAATTCACTCCACAAACAATTCTGTGGCACCTACAGTGACCCTGGTGCTCTTTTTGTAGCAATGGACAAGCCCAATCCCTGTGCTCAGGACCTTCAGTTCTTTCTGGGAGCTGCCTTTGCATCAGCCTCCCTGGTTCTCTCTTACCCTCTCCTCTGTCTCCAGTGCATATTCTATATCGTAGGTGGAATAATTTTTTGAAGAACACAAGTGAAGTCAAGATACATCTTGTTTGGAAGCTCTCTAGTGGCCTCTTTGACCTCCACCTCACACCTTCTTGGTGCTCTTCACACCAACCACACAGAACACACCCAGCTCATTCTGCCTCCTGCACTTTGTGTGTACGGATCTGTTTGTGTAGGAAGTTCTTCTCACTGCGCTTCGTCTCACTTGTACCCTCATTCGTTCAGACTTTCAGTCATCAGCCCAGAGTTTCGCTCTAACACTGCAGCTGTTGTCACTCTCTGCCTCCTGACCTTCACCTACAGTAGTTTCCTCTCACCGTGGATAATTTATTCCAAGACCTCTAGTGAATGAATGAGAAAAGCAGACAATGTAAAACTCTGCAAATACTATGTTTTTCCTACATATACATACTTACGATAAAGTTTAATTTATAAATTAGGTAGAGTAAAATATTAAGAATAATAATAAAATATGGCAATCAATAATATAACAAAAATTACAAGTCATTTCAATCCTTTTGAGTCTCAATCTCTGGATAATAAGAACATAGACTGTGTGTGTTAAGGTCCCATTTCCTCTTTTCTTTTTTCTCAGCCATAAAGGTCCCACTTCCAGCACTCAAATTCTGCAATTGTAGCGTTTTCACCCTGGAGGCCGAATCCACCGTGCCTTATTTGACCCAAACAGGACCGATGGCGGTTTTTTCTAGAACTGCTTGGAGTAGACAAGGGGCTATTCTTGTCTCTATATCCTGTCAAGATTGAGCTCCCCAGCCAGGAAGGAAGTCATAGCATGTGCATCTGCACAAGCATTTCAGCCAAGAGCCTCTCCAAGTTGCCTACTAAAGGGAAGAAGCCAGAGTGGGAAATATCACAGGGAAAGAGAATCAATGCTGCTTTGATCAGAACGTTCATTACATTTGCTTCAGATCCTAATGCACATTCATCAGGTCTGCAATCACTTATGCTGTGTTAGGCAAAGGTCCTAGTGGAAAAAAATAGCATGTGTGCATGACTCCATCTGTGTGAGCCACCGCCAGGAGCATTTATGGATCACTCGTCCTCTGATAGACAACTTGCTCTCTTAGTTTGCGACTGTATTTCCCGCAGATGTTGCCCTTGAATTCACCATTGTCTTATTTAGGTTTCCAATATTCTTGATATGAGAACATAATATGGGCAGATCTCACCTACCATCTACACTGGCAGTCATTTGTCCGACACTGAAAAAGGAGATGTTTTCGGGAGACCAAGGAGCTGGAATCTAGGATCAGGGACAGATGCTTCTCTACAAGTTTTGCGTTTGGTATTTCTCAATGCTGGCATCAAGGATGTTTACTTTCAGATTATGCAAAGTCTCAGCTTGCGTTTTGGAAAAACTGAGCTAAAAATTTTGTCTGAAATTAGCTTCTTGCTAATTCCCCAGGACATCTTGCTTTTATTACAACATAACTGTTGTCATGTGGTCTCTTCTGAGCAACGAAGATGTCACTCACAGTGCAGAACTGTTATCTACTGTGGCTTTTTTCATTCTGCAATTTATATCCTGATATTCATCAAATGTACTTTAGCCATATTATCTGGAGCTCGGATGTTACTGAGAAATGTTACTGGTAAATGCACTTTCTTCTGAGTGTGTTCAGAAGATTGTACACTACGGCTGCAGGAATATATTCATGGTCTTCCATTCTGAGTTGCTTTGTCACTGCACCATTCAGTCTGCTGACTGGGGCTTTTTGGTACCAGGAGTCAAACTCAGGACCTTGCCCTGGCCAGGGAGGCGCTTGTGCTGCGGAGCTGTCTCCCCGGCTGCCAGGTTTTTGGTTGTCCATCAAATTCAATTATATCTCCCTTCTCTTTCCTTTCCAAGATAAAATGTTTAAAAAATCAAAGCCAAATGTATTCCTTTATTAATGGCACATCTAACTAGATAAATGGAATTTCTAATTTCAGATACATAAGCCTAAAGCTAAATGAAACTTTTAATTTCCTTTATGAAGTAGCTGGTGAAAATCCACTGTGAAAAGGTTATGAGAAAAAGCTTATCTTGTAATTGCAGCCAAGATTTAAGCCATTATTTAAGATGTGAAGCATTTGGCAGCAGAAAGACTGTTGTCATTAAGAAGGAAGCCCAACACATCACCGTGAGCTGAGAAAAAACAGTTTCGCTGTCACTGTTATTTAAGGAGCAGCACAGGGAGACATCAGAAATTAGAATGAGCAGGCTTACTCATTTAATATTTAAAACATTCAATATATATATTTTCATCTAAGAAGCACGTAGTTAGCAAATATTTGATGATTGGTTTAAACATATCAGAGAGAGAGTACAGAGGGAGAGAGAGAGGAGAGACAGAGACAGAATTTTAGAGAGAGGGAGAGACAGAGACCGAGAGGGGGAGCAGAGAGGAGAGAGGAGAGGGAGAGAGAGGGGGTCCCTTGGTCAGCACTTACTGTTTAGCTACATTTGTGTCCTTGGAATGCACACAGCTGAGAGGATGTCAATAAAACTTTACCACAGCAGTAATAAAGAGACAAAAATTAGTTGTCTCTCACCATATCATCACAGGCACAAGTTCCACTTAGTGAAAGCATCACCGAAGTAGTTGATATTCTTACAAAATATTCACTTTTGAAAAAAAAAAAAAGCGGAAGATCACTGACATCAGCCCGGCTCAGCTAATTTAAGTCTGGGAAGATGAAAACAGCACTGGGGATTTTTCGTAGGTAAACGTCTAGAAGCTTCATTGGTTTTGGGGGATACGGGAGAAAGTACAATGTGCTCATTACCAACTTCTCTGACATAGCTCCTCCGGACCCTCCGTTGCTCAGTGGTCGCCACTGTTCACTGTCCGAAATGGCTCAGGCTGTCTCTCCTCCTGTCTACTCGCAGTGTGCTCTAACTTCCTTCTCTTCTGGGCATGAGAGAAACCTCAAAGCACGTACCTCAAAGATGCTGTCAAGCAGATTTCTTATTCTAACGTGCTGTCTCAAACGCGCACACTACTTTGCTCGTCACGCTGTTTCTAACGTCTTGTGCCCTTCTGTTTGGGTGGACCTTTTCTACCTCATGGGATGGCGAGGGAAGACGCAGCGACTCAGTTTAGGCCTGAAGGAGAGGTGAATAAAGGAGCGTTTTTAAGGGTGCGGCCAGAGCCAGTGGAAACCAGCAGGGCTGGCGAAGCACATCAGTCTCATGGATGGCCCGGTCCCGTCTGCGAGAGCTTCGTGCTGACCATACCCACATGACAGTGGCGTAAGCTCCACGGTGTGCAGCGGCCTGTGGAGCGTGGTGTGGGGTGGAAAAGCTTGATGTGCATCTCTGGGCAGACAAAGAGAGAATGTCCCCCACCCGAGCAGAAAACTTTCCTTTGCCTCCTTTCCTGGCATTTTTAGGGTGCTCTTTTTGTTCTGTCAGTTGGTCTCCTTAGCAGTCTGAAATAATTACTAGTCTAATTGTTTGAATTAATTGAAACTGACACTCAAAGAAAAGAATCAAGGATTCCAGTATATTCGCTGAATTCCCAGTCTTAATAAACCTTCATGGAGCACAGAAATGTAAGCCCGCTCAAGTGCCGGTCTTCCCTTGCGGACCCAAGTGCAGCTCAGGTAAACACGGGCCAGTGTGAATTTTCCACATGCAGGTGACAGAGAGCTCAACACAATAATTTTTTACAAATTCATTTCTCTAGTTTTGGCTCAGTTAGATTATATCATTCTGTTTTCTACTTAAATGTTGTTCCCCATTATGTCTTAATCTCTACACTCTCTCCTCATGGCCTTTTAAGTGAATACCTCATCTTTCTCCTGATGCAGAGGAACTGTGCTTAGCGGACACCTCAGTGCTTCCTTCTCCTCCTTTCAGAGAGTTTTAAGCTAGTTTATTAGGAATGTGGGAGCTCTTGCCTAAGTAAGGAAATTATTTGAAGGATGAACTTCCTAAATAGTAACTGCCCTCCTGCAAGACCTCTACCTCATGACAGATACTGGAAACCTCCTTTGGTTCATGGAGGACATAGATTTCTCTCAAGTTGGTCAATGTCCCATAGTCCTTACATAATCTCCTCAGAATAATAGTAATAGCATTCCTTCAGGTTTCATCTACATGCTATTTCTTCCCCAGGGAATTATTTGCTAATTTCCAAGAGTAGGATAAGTTTTCTGTTGTAGAACTTACTATACTATCATCTTTTATATCTGTCTTGAACTCGAGATAAGAATAAGGTTTAGAAAGGGAGCACAGAGCCAGGCATAGTGGCACACACCCGTAATTTCAGTACTAGGGAGGCTGAGGCACGAGGATCATTGCAAGTTTGACACCAGCCAGGGCTACAAAGTGAGCTCAAGGCCAGGCTGAACTGCATAGCGAGACCCTGTCTCAGAAAGGCAAAGAAGGGTGCGGCACAAGTTTCCCTTTCTCCTCCACTTCCCACTAAACAAGCGGTACGCGCTCAGTACGTGTTTGCTGGGTGGGTACTGATTATGCTGGAGCCAGAGACCAATCTGGCCACAACCAAGGCGTTTAAAATTGAGACTTGTATCTATCGGTCATGTCGGGCATTCTACACTGTCACACTTTTCAGTAATTTTTTAAAAATACAGCTTTGTTTATTTGTTTGGTCAACAGCAGATTTAAAGTAGAATTTTGCAGATAGAGGAGGTGGCATATGCCTGTAATCTCCACACTCTGGTAGGCTGAGGTAGAAGAATCACAAATTCAAACCTGGCCTGGGCAATTTAGCACCTTACTGAGAACCTGTCTCAAAAATTAAAAAGAGTCTAGGGATATAGTTCAATGTGAAGGCCCTACATTCAAGAACTACTACTTCAGAAACAAACACACAAACAGAGAAATAAACAGCAAGTAAAACAAAATCAGTGGATTGTTTCATTTAATGGTAAGTCTAGTGATAATCCAATCTTATGTGATTTCCCCAATATCCCAAAAGATTTACAAATATTTTGGCTGTTCCATTTTGAAGTATTTATTTTGGAAGGAGGATGTGAATTTTACTTTCTTTTGATGGTTCCTTTCATGGTCTCTTCCTTGCCTTATTTCTATCTAAAGGAAATTGGTATGAAATGAACTGGAAACTTTAGTGTTCTCTGTTCTTGTTATGCTCTATTATTAAAACAACATGGAAAGAGAACTCAGCTTGGACTCATAGACCCCTAATTCCTATTCCTAACCGCACGTCTTTTCTCATCTGTAAAACAAAAATAATAACATCGATTGCATAGAGTTGTTGTGAGTATTTATTGAGGTGATCCGTATTAAACATTTAGTTCAGGGTCTGCAAAGAGTAATGACCCATTAGATGATAATGGTAATGTTGGTGGTGATGAGGATAACGGTGGTGGATGCTAAATTACTCATTAGAGCTGAGTACTTGCTACTTTATAGCACAGGATTGGGAGGTTCATAGAAATAAGAGAAAAATTAAATGAAGGTGCTCTGCAGACTACTTAATTCTAAGGTATAACATCAGATTTGTAACAGTCATTGTGGTCATGGTGAGTATGTAACTGGACAACGTATGGGAGGTTCCTGAAGCATCAGTAGGAAATCTAACTCGCCCTCAGTGTAGAATAAGTTTGTAGGCTTGCTGACTCCTGTTGCAGAAAAAGAATTTTTAGGAGGAGCCAAGAAGAGGCATGAAGTTGTTTATTAGGCAGAAATAGCATACATATAGTATACGGACTTAACATCTACTCTGAGCAGCACTCAATTTTGTTCTGAACATACTGTTTTCTTCTTACTGCTTCCCTGCTTCTGGAGTCAAGTGCTACTACTTGGAATGAAGTTTAAATGAGGCAGTGAAACGCTCCTCAAAAGGTTGATTTTCCTAAATTTAGAGTATTAATTTCAAAGCTTTAAAATTTCATTTCTCAGTTCATAGGCTGTTTTACATAGTGTCACAAATGTTAAAAGCTGTTCATTTAAATTCAGTCCACAAAAAAGTACTCCTGAACTAGATGGAATTATATTGCTATAAATGTGCAAGTTACTACTTCTGGTTTTGTTTTGTTTTGCTTTCAAAAAACAAAAGACTTTGGTTGTGCTTATTCTTATCACAAATAGTGGAGTATCCAGACTCCTAGCTGTGTTGAGGTCCCTTCTCACAGTTCATTGGATATTCCACTGGCGTTTTCCTTCAAAGGTACTTTTGGTAACGACCTTCATGTTTGCTAGGGTTCAAACCATAGCTAAATCTTTTTGTGCAGTGCCACTGAAGAAAGATGTTTCAGAGAATTTAAATTTGTGGGAAAATTTTGTGAATAATCTCAAGACTTCAACTTCAGTCTTTGAAGGATTTCCAGCTTCATATTACCCAGTAGATGCCTTTTGAAAACTTGTCTGCTAGTCAGTTACAAAAATGATGAGCTCTAGCTCTAAAAGGTGCTTTGAGACCATGAGTTAATGTCCTTTGCCAACACGGAAATAGATGTCACTTAGTAGTGAGTGCCCCTCATGTATGAGTGTTATGCTCACTTTTTTCTGCATCTCTCTACTTAATTTTTGGTTTGCACAAAAGTACTTGCCAGTAATCAATATAATCAGAGCAGGCAAAACACAAATGTTAATGCCTTTTAATCAGCTAGGCTTTAAAAGTATCCTGAAAGCCTGGAATAATCCTACTTAGCTCTACAGATGAATGGTGCAGCAAATTTGAAGAATTTTTATTCTAATTAATGATAGTAATAGGAATGGCATTTGTATTCATAGTGATAGCAAAAACCACAAAGTCATATGTTGTGTGGGCATGTGGAAGTGTGTGTCCTGACCTTACCACATGGTTCACATTCTCAACTCTCTTATTACATTTCCTTCTAGCTTCTGTATTGTTTAGCAAAAAGCCTAGGGCAAAACAATGCCTCTGTTACAAAACATGAGTGGAGTAAGTAAATCATGCTATAAAATCTAACTAATATTTCTTTGGCAGACAAAGAAATGGGGTGTCTATGCAGTCTGCATTTCCCGGATACCCTTATATGGGCCCAAATTGGTGAATTTTGAGTGTGGCTGCTGGGACCCAGGTGAGCGGCACCACAGGAAGACCCAGAGACTGGCCCTTCCCTTCCTTACTGCTGGGATCCAGGTGAGCTGTGTGGGAAGACACGGAGACTGGCAGGAGCATGAGCCATTCAGTAAGGTCACCAGCCAGGGGGTGCAGGGTGGACAGGCAGGACTAGCAATGTGAAATTGTCAGAAGCAATAGTGACAGTAAGAGCTAACAGGTGATGTTAGGTGAACGCAGATGTGCTTGGGAAAACCCCCCACAGAGAACAGAAGCAGGAAGATGGGGCTTCCCCCTTGTCTGTTTTCGTATCTTTGCTCTCTCTTTTCTTACTGGCTGGGGAGAAAGACAACCGTAGGAAGCTAATCTCACCCCTGACACCCAGACAGCAAGTCCGGGTAGCGCCTCTCACACCCCTGCACTCTTTCTCTTCTGCTCTCTTCTCCAGTTTCGCACAGCTTACGCGATCGCCCTCTGTGCTCTGGCCCGGCTTCCACTTTCTTGTCAGTTACCTTCCTTTATCCACTATCTCTCCAGTTTCCTCACCGCAGGGTAAAGGCACTCCACCAACGGGGAACACTTTGCATACAAGATTCCAGTGTACCATCTGTTCTGTCATATAATTGTGCATTTTGCTCATATGGTTAAAGATGCAAAATTAATAGTTGCTACAGTTTTCCAGTTTCTAAACTGTGCTTGATGGCATTGTTATTACTAATTATATGACAGTAGTTAGGATGCCATACCTATTTTAATCAGTTGTTCTCACCACTGTAGCAATACTGAGAATTTCTGGGATAATAACCTCACTATGCCCCAGCACCAAAGGACTGGGGATTGAGCCAAATAGACACCAACATCTCACTCTTAAATATTTGGGAAGCTAGAATCTTAGGAGAGACACAAACCAAGAACCTCTTACACAGAGAAGATGTCCTTGAAGAACAAACCTTACCTAGAGAGGCCTTGATACAAATGATAAAGCTACCTACTGCAAAAACTTAGGATCAACATAGAAAACAAAATAAAAACTTTTCAAATAGAAAATGACAAGACGTAGAAGCAAAATGTAACTTCAGAGCTCCAGCCAGAACAAGTCCAGGAGACAAGGAGATAGAGGAAAACGGAAGACACCCACCTGACAGTTATAAAATGACAGCAACCAAAGAAAGGAAACAAATTCATGAGGTTATAGAGGAAATCAGATCAGAAATAATCTCTCAAGTAAAGAAAGAAATATCAACGTTCATAAAGTAAATTCTCAGCCAGTCTAGAATAGAGATTAAAAATATAGATAATGATAGGAAGAGGATGGAAGTATGAGTGATCAATACAGAAAAGAAACAGTCACGACACTGACTCAGATAGACATCCAGGAAGTTAAAAATTCCCCTGAAAGCTGGTGAAACTGCTTAAATGAAACTGAAGACAGACTTTCAGGCCTTGAAGATAGCATGACAGCTAGCACCCATGAAAGAGAAGATCTTTTATAAATTACAAGGCACTAGGAAATAACAACTGCACAGCTACAAGATGATGCAAAGGAAAAAATACAAGACTGATAGACATCGATGAAAAAGCAAGACTCAGCAATAATGATATTGTTACGGTTGATACATTGTGTCAACTTGGGGGAGTCCAGAGGTTTGTCTGAGTGACTCAGCAGGAAGCCAGGGTGCTTACTTTGTGTACATCCTGAGCCTGTGGAAGAGGAGGGCATGGAGACTGTGTGAGAGCTACAAGCCCCCTGGGTGGGGGTAGGCTGTTTACAATGTAACGGAGGTAGAAAGAGGCTGCTTACTGGCCGTTCCTCCCTTTTGCTCTTGTGGTTTCTGCTGTGTTCTGCTTCCATGAACATTTGCCCTCTGCCCTATGCCACTCTTCCTCAGAACCAGCCAAGTATGGAATGAAACCTCCGCAAATTGTAAGCTAAATAAACCTTTCTTTCCTTGATTTTGGGTGTTGGGTATTTTGTCTCAGCAATGAGAGAAGAGTAACCAAGACAGATATAAAAAACTATCGGTAGGAGGAACCCCTGAAAATTTGCCAAGCATGGGAAAAGAAACTGACATACAAGTTAATGAGGCATATAGAACTCCAATTAGCCATAACCAAAATAAATCTACATCCAGGTAGGTAGGGGATATAGCTCAGTGGCATAAGTGCCTGTCTGGCAAGAGCAAGGTCCTGAGTTTGATTCCTGGTAACAGCAAAAAAAATCCAGGCCCAGACATATGATAATCAAGATCCCAGAAATTCAGCACAAAAACAGAATATTAAAAGCTGTTAGAAAAAACAAACAGATTACCTATAAATGAAAAGCCATCAGAATCAGGGAAGACTGCTTAACACAAACCATCAAGTTAAGAAGAGCTTCGAGTGTAGTATTTCATGTCCTAAAAGAAAACAATTCCGACCCAGATTGATGTGCCCTGCAAAACTATCTTTCAAAATTAGTGGAGAAATAAGATACTTCTACAACAAATAACAACTGAAGAAATTCATGACCACCAAACCAACCCTACAAAGGGTATGGAAAGATATTCTAGAAAGAGATAAAACTGGCCACAATTCTGAGAACAATAATAGAAAGAAACCACAAAGCAGGGCAAGCAATTAAACAGGGGAAAAGTAAGGAACCAAAAGCAGGAAAATAACATCACAAAGATAAGCCAAATATATATCAGTTATAACCATTAATGTAAATAGCCTCAATTCACTAATCAAAAGAAACTAAATGGTAAAGCAGATCAAGAAACACAATACAACAATATGCTCTATAAAAGAAACACATTTTACTCAAAAGAAAATTAATAGACTAACAGTCATAGGATGGAAAACAATATTACATGCAACAAGAACCTAGAGGAAAGCGGCAGTAGCTATTCAGTTTTCAGATAATGTGACCTTCATATCAAGAATGATAAAATGATATAAAAGGTCATTACATGCTTGTTAGGGGAAAATTGAAAAAGGAAGAAATAACAATCATAAATATGTATTCACCAAATATATGAATACCCAACTATATAAGACAAATATTAATAGACATGAAAAAACAAACAATAACACAATTGTAATGGAGGATCTCAACACCCCATTGTCACAAGGAGACAGATCAGCTAGACAAAAAATCAGCAAGCAAATAACAGAACTGAACCAAACTTGTAAACAAATGTACTTAGTAGACCTTTGCAGAGAGTTCCATCCCAAAACATCAGAGTATGCATTCTTCTCACCTCCACACGGGACATTCTCTAAAAAAGACCATATACTAGCCCAGAGAACATGCTTAAGTAAATGCAAAGGGATTGAAATTATCCCTTGGACATTATCTGATCATAGTGCAATGAAATTGGAAATTATTGACAAAAGAAAGCACAAAACCTCTAAGAAAACATGGAAATTAAATAACACCCTCCCAAACAACCAATGGGTCATAGATGAAATAAAAGAAGAAATTTTTAAAAATCTACAACTAAATGAAAATGCAGACACAATATACTAGAACCCATGGGACACAATGAAAGCAGTCCTAAGACAGAAATTTATAGTGGTGAATTCTCATATCAGGAAAACAGAATGAGCACAAATGCATGACCTAATGCTGCACATCAAGCTTCCAGAAAAAGAAGAGAAAGTCAGGCCAAAAGCTCATACAGAGGAGGAAGTTATAAAATCAAGCAGAAATTAGTGCAACTGAGACTAAGAAAGTGGTACAAAGAATTAATGAATCAGAGTTGGTTTTTTGAAATAATAAATAAAATTGATAAACCCTTAGCTAATCTTATCAAAAAAGGAAAGAAAAGACTCAAATTCATGCAATGAGGAAGGAAAAGAACGAACTCACTAAAGATTCTGTGGAAATTCAGAAGATCATCAATACCAACTTCAAAAATTTTACTCTCATACACTGGAAAACACAGAAGAAATGGAAAAATTGCTAGATATGTACAAATTACCAAAGTTGAATCAAGAAGATATAAAAATTCTAATTAATGTAATATAAGTCAATGAAATTAAAAATGTAATTAAAAACTTACTAATAAGATAAGCCCAGGTCCTGATGGATTCACTACTGAATTCTACAAGAAATTTAGAGAAAATTTAATGCCAATATTCCCCAAACTCTGTAATGAAATTGAAAGGGAAGGAATTTTCCTTAATTCATTCCTGGAGGCAAGTATGACTTTGATACCAAAGCCAGACAAAGACCCAATGGAAAAGAGAACCACAGGTCAATCTCCCTAATGAACACAGATGCAAAACTCCTTAATTTTTATTAAGGAGTTTGATTCTAGGAAATTCTAGAATTCTAGGAAACAGAATGCAGCAAATGACCAAGAATATTATACACCATGACCAAGGGAGAGTCATCCTAAAATGCAGGGATGGTTCTATACGTAAGTCAATAAACATAATATATAATATCAATAGAGCTAAAGACAGAAATGACATGATCATCTGAATAGATGCAGGAAAACTTTCAACAAAATCCAACATGGTAAAAAAAAACCTACAGAAAATTGGAATAGGTAATCTCTACTATCTTATAAAAGCCATCTATAACAAACCAACAGCTAATATCATATTAAATGGTCATAAACTGACAGCTTTCACTCTAAAATCAGGAGCAAGACAAGAATGTCCACTATCATCACTCCCAGTCAATAGAGTTCTGGGAACCTTAGTCAGAATAACTAGATAAGAGGAAAAATTAAAAGGAATAGGATAGGAAAGGAAGAAATTAAATGATCATTTGTGGATGATGTGATACTCTACATAGATGACTCCAAACCCTGCACCAAAAGACTTGTAGATTTAATAATCAAATTCAGTAGCATAGGTGGACACAGAGTCAACATTCAAAAATCAGTAATATTCCTGTATGCAACAGAGAAATTAGGAAAGCCACATCCTTCATGATAACATCCAAAAAGTGAAATACTTAGATATCAATATATCAAAAGAAATAAAGGACCTATATATTGAAAATTACAGTACTCTGATAAAGGCAATCAAAGAGGATATCAGAAGATGGAAAGATTTCCCCTGCTTATGGATAGTAAGAACCACCATAGTGAAAATAGCCATGCTCTCAAAATTGTTAAGTAGATTTAATGTACTCATGTTCAAAATACCATTAGTATACCTCACACAACTAGAGAAAACATTACTAAAACTCATCTGGAACCAGAGGAGACCTAGAATAACAAATGCAATCCTGGCCAACAAAGGCAAGGTAGGAGGCATTAAAATCCCTGACTCAAAATTTTACTACAAAGCTACTGTCATAAAATCAGCACGGTACTGTAAAAAAAAAAAAAAACCAAAAAAAAAAAAAAAAAAAAAAAAAAAAAAAAAAAACCAAAAAAAAAAAAAAAAAAACAAACAACCTGAGGATTAATGGAATAGATCAGAAGATGCAGCTATAGCTATTTTATCTTTGACAAAGGGGCTAAACATATTCACTGGAAGAAAGACAGCATCTTTCCTGAATGCTGCTGAGAAAACTGGCTCTCTGCATGCCAGAGACCAAAGCTAGGTACGTCTGTTATCATACACTAAACAGACGGTTTAAAGCTCTAAATATTAAAACAGAAACACTAAATCTATTGGAAGAGAATGTAGGTAGAAATCTTGAAGATGTAGGGGTAGGTAGAGAGTTCATGAACAAAACCCAAACTGCATGGAAAATACTTCAAAGAATCAACAACTGGGATCTCATCTTATTGAAAACATTTTGCACATCAAAAGTCATTACTAACAAAGTGAAAAACAATCCACGAAGTGGGAAAAAACTTTAGCCAACTGTCCCTCAGACAAAGGAATTCTATCTAGAACATACAAGAATTAAAAAACAACCCTCCAATTCAACAACCCAATAAAAAATGTGCACCTGGACACCATCATAGGAGCTAGGCTGAGCCCAGGACAGTTTCGGGAACTTCAGTGAGACATTCCCACCTCTCTCTCTCTGTTGTGGGGGCAAGGGTGAGCCCCAGACAGCTTCAGGAGCCTTGGTGACCATGCCATACCTCCCACAGCCTCATGGGGGGCAAGCTGGGCCCTGGACAGCTTCAGGAACCTCAGTGAGCCATGGGAACCTCAGTGAGTGTGGGAGCCAGGCTGAGCTCAAGACAGCTTCCTAGGCATCGGTGACCACATCATTCCTCCTCCCCCACCAACATGGGAGCTGGGCTGGGCCCCAGACAGCTATAGGAATTTGGTGTGGGAGCCAAGCTTTGCCCTGGACAGCTTCAGGAACCTGACCAGGGAGGCAAGCTGACCCCCAGGCAGGTTTGGGAACCTTGGTGGGCCACCCCACCCCTTCCTCATTGGAGTGGGAGCCAAGCTGAGCACTGGACAGCTTTGGAAGCCTCAGTGACCACACACTGGTGTAGGAGCCAACCAAGACCCAGAAAGATTTGGGACCATCTGTGACCATACCCTGCCACCACACACCACAGTGAGAGTGAGGCTGAGGTCCAGGGAACATCCAGATCTTCAAAAATGACAAAACAAAGGAGCAAAATGCAATCTCAGACCTCCATCCCACCCAGAACAAGTGCAGAGGACATCCACACAGAAAAGCTTAGCAGTCACACACCTGAAATTTCTGAAGAGATAGCAACTGAAGTAAAGAACAAATCCATCAGGCCATAGAAGACATTAGATCAGAAATAATCTTTGTGGTAAAAAAAGAAATAGCAACCATAATGGAAGAATTGCTTAGCACATCTAAAGAAGTCTATAAAAATGCAGCACAGAAAAATGATGGAGACCTTGAATGAACAACATAAGAAAGAATTAGAATTCATGAAAGAGAGATCTAGAAAATTTAAAATTCCATCTAAAGCTGGCAAGACTGCTTGAATGAAGCTGAACATAGACATTTAGAGGTTGAAGACAGCATTGCAGCTAACAATCGTGAAAGAAAGGACCTCTTAAAAATAACAAGGAACCAGGAAATAACAGTTCAACAGCTGCAAGATGATGCAGAGAAAAATGATGTATGATTAACAGGTTTCAGTGAAACAGCAGGAGTCAACATAAATGACATAAAAAGTCCACTTGCAGAAGTAATAACAGAAAATTTCCCAAGCATGGAAAAAGAATCAGACATACAGTAAGGGAAGCATATCGAAAGCAAATTAGCCATAACCAAAATAAATCTATAGCAAGACATATATTAATTAAGATCCCATAAATTCAGCAAAGCAAGAGAATATTAAAAACTGTTAGAGTAAAGAAAAAGATAACCTATAAAGGGAAGTCCATCAAAACAACTTCCAACCCAGACTGATGTACCCTGTAAAACTATCCTTCAAAATTGATGGAGAAATAAAATATTTCCATGATAAAGAACAACTGAAAAACTTCATGAATGCCAAAGAGTACTAAAAGATATTCTAGAAAGAGGTAAAACTAACCACAACTTTAGAAACATCAACAGAAAGGAACCACCAAGCAGAGCAAGCAAACAGGGAAAAAGGAAACACCAACAGCAGGAAAATAGCATGAGAAAGATAAGCTAATACATATCAGTTATAACCATCAATGTAAATGGCCTCAGCTTACCAAACAAAACACACAGACTGGCAGAGTGGATCAAGAAACAAAATCCAACAATATGCTGCATACAAGAAACACATTTAAATCAAAAGGAAACTCACAGACTAAAAGGCAAAGGTTGGAAAACAATACTCCACGGGACAGGAACCTAGAAAAACGTGGGGGCAGGTATTCTGTTTACAGACAAAGTCAATGTCAAACCAAGAATGGTCAGAAGGGATAAAGAAGGCCACTACATATGTGTGAGGGGAAAACGGCAGGAGGAAGAGATAGCAATCAAACATCTATGGACCAAATACAGGAGCACCAACTATATAAGACAAATTTTTCAAGTTGTGAAAAATCAAATCAGCAGTAATACAATCATAACAGGGTACTTTAACACCCCATTGTCACAAAGAGACAGATCAGCTAGAAAAAAATCAGCAAAGAAACAACAACTAAACCAAACTTGTGAACAGATGGACGTAGTAGACTTTTACAGTGTTCCACCCAACAACATCAGAGCAAACATTCTTCTCAGCTGCACATGCGACCTTCTGTAAAATAGCCCATAGAACATGCTTAAGTAAATGCAAGGAATTGAAATTATCCCATGCATACTAGCAGACCATACTGTAATGAAATTGAAAATTAATGACAAAAGAAATCACAAAAACTCCATAAACACACGGAAATTAAGTTACAGCCTCCTAACCAACCAGTGGGTCATAGATGAAATTAAAGAAAAAATTAAACAATGTTAACAGTCAAATGAAAATGCAGATACAGCTTACAGGAACTTGTGGTCTGCAGGGAAAGCAGTCCTCAGAGGGAAATTTACATTGGTGAATTCCCACGTCAGGAAAACAGAACAAAAACAAGTAAGCAATCTTATGCTGCACATCAAGCTTCTAAAAAAAGAAGAGCAATTCGAGGCCAAAGCTCAAAGAGGGCAGGAAATTATAAAGCTCAGAGCACAAATTAATGCAAAGGAGCATAAGAACACAATACAAAGAATTACTGAATCGCAGAGTGTGTTCTTTGAAAGAATAAATAAAATTGAAAAACCCCTAGCCAACTCTATCAAAAAAGGAAAGAAAACTCTCAAATGCATCCATTAAGGAATGAAAAGGACAAAATCACTACAGATCCTGTAGAAATTTAGAAGATCATCAAAACCTAGTTTGAAAATCTTTATTCTCATAGGATGGAAAACACAGAGGAAATGGACAGATTCCTAGATACATATGAATTACCCAAGCTGAACCAAGAAGATATACAAATCCTGAATAAGTTAATATCAACCAAAAAAACTGACAATGTAATAAAAACTTACCAAAGAAGAGCCTGGGTCCTGGTGGATTCACAGCTCAATTCTACAAGAAATTTAGAGAAGACTTAATGCCAATTCTTCTCAAACTCTTCAGTGAAATTGAAAAGGAAGGAATTCTCCCTAACTCATTCCTGGAGGCAAGTATGACCTTGATACCAAAACCAGAGAAAGACCCAACCAAAAATGAGAACTACAGGCCAATCTCTCTAATGAATATAGATACAAAAAGTCTTGATAAATTACTAGCAAACAGAATACAGCAAATCATTAAGAAGATTGAACACTAAGACCAAGTGACATCCCAAGAATGCAGGATGGCTCAATATATGCAAAAACATTAATGTAATACACCATATCAATAGAATCAAAGACAAAAATCACATGATGATCTCAACAGATGCATAAAAACTGTTTGCTAAAGTCCAACACTCATTCATGATGAAAACCCTACAGAAAATAGGACTAGATGGTGTCTACTTCAATCTGATAAAAGCCATCTACAACAAGCCAACAGCCAACATCATATTACATGAACAAAAACTGAAAGCTTTCACTTTAAAATCAGGAACAAGCCAAGGATGTCCACTGGCACTGCTCCTATTCAATACAGTTCTGGAAACATTAGCTAGAGCAATTGCAGAAGAGAGAGAAATTAAAAACAGGGATAGGGAAGGAAGAAGTGAAATTATCATTATTCACAGACAACACGATACTCTATATAGAAGACCCCAAAAGCTCCACTAAAAGGTTTATAGATTTAATAATCAAATTCAGTAACATAGCCAGATACAAAATCAACTCCCTAAAATTAATAGCATTCCTGTACACAAACAACAAACACACCGAGAGAGAAATTAGGGAAACCACACCTTTCATAATGACATATAGTACAATGAAATACTTAGGAATCAGTCTAACAAAGGGAGTAAAAGATACATACAGTAAAAATTAAAGTACTCTGAAAAAAGATAGAAGAGGATATCAAAAAATGGAAAGCTATTTCTTGCTCATGGATAGGAAGAACCAATGTTGTGGAAATGGCCACGCTCTTAAAATTACTGTGCAGATTCAATGCAATCCCAATTAAAATACCATTAGCATACCTCACAGATTTAGAGAAAACATTCTTAAAATTCATCTGGAACTAGAAGAGGCCTAGAACAGCAAAAACAATCCTGGGCAACAAAGGAAAGGCAGAAGGCCTCACAATCCCAGACTTGCAATTATACTACAAAGCTACCGTGACAAAAGCAGCATGTTATGGCAAAAAGCAGACCTGATGATCAGTGGAGCAGACTAGTAAATGCGCACACAACTAAAAACACACTCAGCCACCTTATCTTTGACCAAGAGGCCACACATGTTCGCTGAAAGAAAGATAGGCTCTTTCATGTATGGTGCTGGAAAAACTGGCTCTCCACATGCCAAAGACTAACACAAGACCCCTGTCTATCACCATGCACTAAAGTCAAAATTGATCAAAAATCTAAATATTAAGACAGAAACACTAAATCTCCTGGGAGAGAAAGTAGGTAGAAATCTCAAAGGTAGAGAGATAGTTCATGAACAAAACCCAAAGTGCACAGGTATTACTTCACAGCATCAACAACTGGGGTTTCATTTTATTGAAAAGGTTTTTCACTTCAAAAAAAATCACCACCAGAGTAAAAAGAAAACCCACGAATTGGTAAAAAGTTTTAGCTAACTGTCCCTCAGACAAAGGACTTCTATCTAGAACATATAAAGAATTTTAAAAAGTCAGCCCCCATAATTCAAAGACCTAATCCAGAAATGGGCATCTGAGATGAATACACACTTCTCAGATGAAGAAATACTGGTGGAAAATAAATATACGAAACAAATGCTTAACATCATTGTCCTTTGAGAAATGTGAATTAAAACAACCCTGAGATTCCATCTCACCCCAGTAAGAACGGCCATCATCAAGAAGTCAACCAATAACAAATACTGGAGGGGTGTGGGGGGAAGAGGAGCCCTTCTCCACTGCTGGTGGGAGTGTAGACTGGTGAAACCATAGTGGAAATCAATGTGGAGAGTCCTCAAAAAACTAGAATTAGAGATTCCACTTAACCTAGCTATTCCATTTCTCGGTATTTTCCCAGAAGACTTGAAAACATACCACAGTGATACATATGCACCCATGTTCATAGCAGCAAAATTTATCATAGCTGAATCATGGAGACAGCCCAGATGCCCATCAACTGAGGAATGAATGGAAAGGATGTGGTATTTTTGTATTATGGAGTATTACTCAGCTGTGAAGAAAGAAAAACCCGAGGCTTTTGTGAGTGTGTGGATGCAACTGGGACCATGGAATAAATAGTACCCACATGTGTAAACAGTATATTGTCTCCTTGGTGTAAGAACATGAAAAAGTAAATAAAACCCAAAATGTATGACAGATATTGTGAAGGGGAAAGAAATTGCTCAAGGGAAGAAAGAACTGGCATGAAAAAAAGGAGAAAAATAAAAACGGAAGGGAATATAGACAGAGATATGTAAAGATGGCTTGGATAATTGTACTGCTGATGTTTGGTGATTTATTGCAAGGAGCAGTTAATGCTTACATTTTTTGACCAATTTTGCATGGTTCCATGTGGTAATCTGAGCAACTAGTTTGAAGACAACAGTATGCAGTGTAACAGCCATCGGTGAAACTCTGCCATCTTGTTTAGCGAGGCTCTGTATCATGTCTAATTTTTAAGTTTTCTGCTCTCTTTAATGGCCTGACCAGCCCCGCGCTGCTTTGCTCGTCTGCACAACTTCGGGGAAGATAACAGTGAGTGACGTAACGGCCGCTGTGA
The DNA here is from genome assembly GCA_004027595.1 of Dinomys branickii. Classification (NCBI taxonomy): domain Eukaryota; kingdom Metazoa; phylum Chordata; class Mammalia; order Rodentia; family Dinomyidae; genus Dinomys; species Dinomys branickii. The sequence continues at coordinate 4,023 of PVLD010005280.1, read as the reverse complement.
GTTCCGGCCACTTTGCTTTCAGACCCTGTGTCAGTTTCAGCATTTTTGCTTTATTTTGTTTCAGTGTATGTTGTTATTTTATTTTTAAATTTTCTTTAAAATAAAAAAAAATGGGCATCTAAGATAGACGCACACTTCTTAGATGAAGAAGTACAAATGACAAATAAGTATTTGAGAAAATTTTTAACATCATTAGCCATTCAAGAAATGCAAATTAAAACAACACTGAGGTTCCATCTCACCCCAGAAAGAACGGCTGTCTTCAAGAAGCAAACCAATGACAAATGCTGGAGGGGCTGTGAGGAGAAAGCAACCCTTCTCCACGGCCGGTGGGAGTGTAGACTGGTGAAATCACTGTGAAGATTCCTCAGAGAAAATCTAAGGTTAAAGGTCCTATTCTACCCAGCTATTCCCCTTCTGGGTATTTTAGCAGAAGAATGAAAAACATCATACCACAGTGATATATGTGCACCTATGTTTATAGCAGCACAACTTATAATAGCTAAATCTTGGAAACAAGTCAAATGCCCATCAACCAAGGAATGGATAAAAAAGTAATGATCTTTTTATATAATGGAATACTGCTCAGCCATTAAGAAGGATAAACTCAATATTTCACAGGTAAATGAATACAACTTGAGACCAGCCTCATAAGTGAAATAGACCCATATGTATAAACATCAGATTGTTTCCCTTGTGTGAGAATTTGAAAGAATACATAAAGTTTAAAATTACAATAGATATTGTGAAATGGGAAGAAATTTTTCAAACAGAAAAAGAAACTCAGGTAGGTGAAAGGAAAAAAGACAATAGGGAAAAATGAAAAAAATGCAAGTCTGTGATACTATTAGTGTCTCTGAGATCACTAAAAAGGAGGGTTTGTACTAATACTGATTGGAGAAATTCTTATGCCCATATTTTAAACCCTAAGCAGCTACTTTAAAGATAACAACATGCACTGTTATTATTCTATTACTTTGTTATGAAAATTTGTTTCATTTTTCATCTATAAAGTAAAAAGTGACCAATTTCTGATTTTGTTTCATAATTCAGGTCACTTTGGCATTGGGCATGTCCTATTCTTCCCTGTCTTTTCACTGCTTTCTGTCAGAAGGCTGAAAGCTGATGCTCCCTGAATTAGGATGTTTAAGATATTTCTCCTGCTGGCATGTGTAGGTTAAAATACTGTTAATGTATGAAGATTAAAAAATGGCTAGGATATCTAGGTCAAAAGAGTCAGAACTTTGGAACCGAGGCACCTAGCTGAAGAAAAAACAATTTATACTTTCAGCCATTTGACTTTGGAATACATTTGTGTTGAGCAACCAAGGTGAATAATAATGTAGATTTTATTAAGAAACTACATTTGAAGAGTTATGCGCACCCAAAATAATCAATAACAAGTGCATTTACTTTACAATAACAAGTGCATTTACTCTCAATAACAAGTGCATTTACTCTCACGTACTCATGTGGCAGTCACTGTGCTGCAGACCTTTCTGTGGGACACGTGATGAAGTAATGATCACATTTTTCCTAATGAAATGGTTGTGGGAAAGTCGAATTTCCCACCTATGAGATACCAAATGTGCTGAGTTTGTGGTCTCACAACACTAAGGAACAAAGTCGTGAAATAAAGGAGGAAGTTTGTAAAGTTTTAGTGGCAGTAAGGTGCAGAAAAATAACTCCTGGATTTCCAAAAGTGTTCCCAAGTGTGTGAGTAGGGAGGCTCTTTGTCTGGGGTCACAGTGTGGGGAAAACGTGGTTCAAAGTACAATCAACCCATTGGAGTACAAGTACAGTTGCTTACTTAACGTTGATCCAGTAGGGAAGCTAGTCACTAAGCACGGATGTATGGAAAGAACAGAAGCATTCTTGTAAAAGGAGGGGAGCATAGGTCCGGATGTTCTGATTACCCATCTATGTGTCTGAGCCCACTGGACCAGGTGGTGGTAATTATAGTATAACCTCAAGTTGGTTTTTTTTTTAATGTCTGGGGAGGCATACACACCTGGCTATTGCATCTCCATTCTAAGGCCTATATCTCTTTAAATTGCAAATCTTGTGTTGACTTCCTTGGGGATGTAATACAGGTATTTCTTATTTTTGATGGCCCAAACTGATGAAACTTATTTCTGGTAGCCTTCTAAAAATTTTCACATTTTTGAAAAATGTTTACTGGTTGTTGAACTTTAAAAGTTGAGAAGCCAGAGTTCACAAATTCTCAGGGGCAGGGAAAAGCTCAGGGAGGAGGATCTTGCAGACGCTACATACAGAGCAGAAGGGGCACTGAGAGCCGGGGAAGGAGTGGGTAGGAAAATATAGTGCTAGACAGAAACTAGGCTAAGTCATGTGAGAGGCCATGAGATTAGGCAGTAAGGCATGGGCCTCTCTAATGCCAGAGCAGAGAAGGTGAAGCACTTCAGAGGCAGGCCCATGGCAGAGGTGCACGCTAATGAGGGGGGAGGGCTCTTGCTGGTGCAAGCAAGCAGTGCTGGGACTCAAATGGATACTGAGTAGGTCAGAAGCCGCAAATCTCTCTCTCCGCTTTGTCACAAACGTGGAGGAGAGGGCAGAGTAAGAGAAATGTGAGAACAGTGTCCGCAGTTGCTCAGGCAAGGTGAAGAAGGCACCTCTCCAAAAATGTGAAAGTAACAGAAAGCAAGAGGATTAGAGAATACCATAGATAGGAAGCAGCTATGATTTCAGCTGACTGGAACTTTATGCTCTACTTTGTAGTCCAGATGTTTTATATTACACCAGAAAATATGACTGTTCTTATTGTATGAGTTGTGTTAAAAAATCCAGTGAATGTTTGCAGTAAAAAATATTGCAGTAAAGGACAAACTACCATTGATCTTTAAAATACTCTCCCTTGCTCCAGACAAATTTACCCTATCATTTCTGTCACTCTCTGAGGCAGTTGTGGAAGACTCTTTTGTTAATGTCTTTAGCTGGACTGACAAAGCCATCTCCATATCCTGAACGGACCTGAAATATTCACCTTTTATAGTCACTTTGACTTTGGCTGATAGCCAGAAATTTCATAATGCCAGATCTGATGAGTATGCTGGATAAGGACACATGGTCAATAAAATGGATTGTACAATATTTTTTGTACACCTTGTAAATGTGTTAAGCACATGTTTAGACATCAACGGATCTGTGGGGCTGTGTGTGGGGGGGGATCCAAAGTAGCATGCAGTACCAACTGGTTATAGAGAGATGCCAATGCATAATGCATTTTAACATTTCTTAGCTTTCAGATCTAGTGATCCCACAGAACACAATGACATCTTCAGGTGATACATCAAGCATGTTCCTCCTGGTACCTGGCCACCTGGCAGTCTAACTACAGAACAAGGCAGGTTGCGTTTCTGATTGCCAAGGCCACAGCCTGTGCTATTAGAAAGAGAAATGTTTTCTACAGAACCTCCTGCCTTGGGCTGGGACCTGGTTTAAATTAAGCACTTATCTTTTCAAAGTTTCTTAAATGATTGAAGCTTCTAAGGAAATATTAGCTATCTAAAAATGACAGAAAAGCATTTTGAAATTCCTAAGTTAACTTCTAAGTAAAATGGTGATAAGTATCATAATTACTTCAGTTTTTCAGACCCCAAGAATAATTCTTGGATACATAAAATGTACCCAAAGTTGCACTCAGAGCAGACACCTTCATGACACTCCCTGCATTCCTGCCTGAAGGTGTAACTCTCTATCTACTTTACAAAAATCCTACCTGTACTTCTGCACAGCCTATGTGTCTTGACCAAATTCTTTCATTCAGGGCACAAAGAACCAAGAACTAAAGTAGCAGGAGTCCCTGCTCATGGTTAGGAAGAACTAACATTGTAAAAATGGCCATACTACCAAAACTGTTGTACAGATTCAATGCAATTCCCATTAAACTACCGTTAGCATACCTCACAGATCTAGAGAAAATATGCCTCAAATTCATCTGGAACCAGAAGAGACCCAGAATAGTGAAAGCAATCCTGGGCAATAAGGACAAGTCAGGTGGAA